>PVJI01032413.1:0-12217 GCA_004026765.1 Micronycteris hirsuta
ACTGTTCTTACTTTCAATGTCTCTCGTTATGTTTTGCTTGCCTTCTGCTTTTGTTGATTATGTTCCAGTTAAAGGTGAGATCATACATGTTTTTGACTAGTCCCTTCCCCTTCTTTCCACCATTATCCCCCTCCCTGCACCCCTCTGGTTGCTGTCAGTCTGTTCCATGTTTCCATGCCTGTGGTTCTATTTTCTTTGTTAGTTTATTTTGTTCATTAGATTCCACTTATAGGTGAGATCATATGGTATTTGTCTTTTACTGACTGGTTTATTTCACTTAGCATAATATTCTCCACTTCCATCCATGCTATGGGAAAAGATAAAACTAACTATTACAATTGATAGTTGTGCTAAAATAATGTGGTTTGGGTTTAATAGGTCTCCTTGAACTTACAGTTTCTACAGAATTTGTTCTCTCTTTGGTTCTTACATGATTAAACCTGAAAGACAATCCTCAAGGGTGATAATCCTCTTTTCCTAACCCTTTCCAGATATAACATAATTAACCTCCTCATCAGGGGAAAGCAAGCAGGGAGCTCACTGATAAAAGGACTGTTGCCCAGATAACAGCAGCTAGGGACAGCTACTAACCTCAGTTCTCAGGTGGTGGTCGAGAAGGAATTTGACACTGTCCAGCTGCCTGCCACTTGGTATATTGGCCAGTTGTTTCTTGGCCTGCAAGTTCCAGATGTAAGGTGCAGAGGCTGTTGAGTTGCCAGTTGTCAGGCTTAATGGTAGATGCAGAGAATTACAGTTAGATGTACATGAAATATGTGTAGGAACTAGGGGATCAGCAGTCCTGCATACAGTATAGACACAGAGTATTCTGAACATTCTTGCAACAGTGGTTGTGTAATTTATGCATGTGGTAAATCCACAACTATTTATTTTATTGTTTGATATGCTTTTCTATTTTGCAATAAATCCTCTTAGCAGTAATGAGCACAGATAAATGAAGACACGTGTTTGTGAAAATTTAGGTACTAAATTTGATGATGTACATGGAACTCATGAAAATGTCAATTGCTGTTTAATACCCATGAAGACTACAGTGATAAAACTAACCACACAAAAACCAGGAGACACCTATCTGCTGAAGAAGCATCAGCATCTACTTCAGAAGATGGTATTTTCCTATTCTCAAGGAACACACATACAGATACAGAAGGTTTACATATAACTCTGTGAAGCATAACTTGTCATGTAAATCAAATGGTTGTTCTTCTAAATTTATTTTTCCCAGTTTTATTCTCAATTTCCTTATGCATATATGAAAAGTGAAGCAGTAGCTATTGAGGTGTTGACTGAATTAGCCAAACAAATGGTTCCATGACACCGACTTTATATCAGTGTCTTCAGGTGCTTCAAATATACAAGAAGTGAAATTAATACTGGTGTAATTATTACATCCAATGTCTGAAATCAAATAACAACTTTGGAAGTTAATTCAGACGAAGGTGATACAAAAACACTGAGTTCAATAACAAGTTATCATTGAAGATAAAAATATTTGTTTTTAAAAGGATTTTACTTATTTTAGAAAAAAGGGAAAGGAGAGAGAAAGAGAGGGAGAGAAACATCGATGTGACAGAGAAGCATCAATTGGTTGCCTTTTGTATGTGCCCATACCACAGACTGAACCCGTAACCCAGGCATGTGCTCTGACTGGGAATCAAACCAGTGACCTTTCACTTTGCTGGACAATGCCCAACCAACTGAGCCACACCAGTCAGGGCAATATTTGTCTTTTTTCAGTGATAATAGGAACACAAATTGTAGCAGAGGAAAATTTTTATATAAAAATAATATTCTTGGGAGGGGAGGGGAGAGTATGCAGACAACTGTAATTGAACAACAATAAAGTTAAAAATAAAAATAAATAATATTCTTGCTCTGGTCAGTGTGGCTTAGTTGGTTGGAGCATCATCCCATTAACCAAAAGGTTGTGGTTTTGATTCCCAGTCAGGGCACATGCTTAGGTTTTGGGTTCGGTCCCAGGTCAGGGCATAGTATGAGGCATCTGATGTTTTTCTCTCACAATGATGTTTCTCTCCCTCACTCTCTCCCTTATTTTCTCTCTAAAATCAATAAGCATGTCCTCAGGTGAGGATTAAAAAAATGTTTTTACTCACTTAAGAAATCTATACAAAAGGAACACCTTGAGATTGCATATAGTGCACATATAACTTATATGTGCACCCAAACCAACTGCAATATTACTCCAATTACGAAAGGAGCTATAGTGTCAATTTTACAAATATATTTTTCTATAGACACAATTAGTATCTGAACTATATTTTTGGATATGACAAAGTTCATGTTGAATACCCAAAATATAAGAAATAAAAACTCAGCATGGCACCATGTGCTTTCTCTCTTTGCTGTGCATCATCAGATTCTAGAAATATTTGAGCTTTTGAAGAACTACTTTGGTAGTCTGCCTAAGTGTCCTACAGTGGTACTGGATTTTTTAAAAAATAATTCTCTAAATTTTGGGTTATTCTGTTCAACATCAGTTGGAAATATTGAATCAAAATGTTCAACAAATAAAGTGCTAAAAAATCCCTTTGGCTTTTAAAGCTTTTAGCAAATTGTAGTTAATGAAAACATTAAAATGTTTTCATTTCATTAAAATGTTATCATTTTAGGGCCCGGCTGGTGTAGCTCAGTGGATTGAGCGCGGGCTGGGAACCAGAGGGTCCCGGTTCGATTCCCAGTCGGGACACATGCCTGGGTTGCGGGCCAGGTCCCCAATGAGGGCCATGTGAGAGGCAACCATACATTGCTCTTTCTCCCTCCCTTCTCCTCTTTCTGAAAATAAATAAATAAAATCTTTTAAAAAAAATGTTATCATTTTAGGAAGTTCAGGAAGGCATTAAAATGTATCTTTAAATAAGGTTTGGAACAAATTATGGTGAACAGTGATTGGGATTTAATTGTGAAATTGTATAATTGTGCTTTGGGATATCTTGACTTCTGGGAAAACACTTGACATTTTGATAGAGCTCCTATTTCTTTCTTTTTATCCTCACCCAATGACATATTTTCATTGCTTTTAGAGAGAAAGGAAGGAAGAGAGAGAGAGAGAGGGAAAAAGAGAGAAACACCAATGTAGGAGAGAAACATTGATTGGTTGCCTTCTCATAGGTGCCTGCTAGGGATAGAACCTGAAACCTGGGTATGTGACCTGAGCAGGAATCAAACCCACGACCTTTCAGTCTATGAGTGATGCTCCAAACAGCTGAGCTACATCAGCCAGGGCCAAATTCATATTTCTTAATTGGATAAAATTTTAATTGGGTACATTTATATTCTGTATGTGAATGGAAAGAAATTAAGGCTTATGATTTTCAATATATTTTATTGATTATACTATTACACTTGCCCCATTTCCCCTCTTTATTCCCTTCCACCCTGCACACGCCCTCCCACCCACATTCCCCCACCTCCTTAGTTCATGTCCATGGCTCATACATGTAAGTTCTTTGGCTTCTCCATTTACGATACTATTCTTAACCTCCCCCTGTCTATTTTGTACCTACTATTTATGTTGCTTATTCCCTGTATCTTTTCCCCCATTCACTTCCCACCTCTACCCACTGATAACCCTCCATGTGATCTCCATTTCTGTGATTCTGTTCCTGTTCTAGTTGTTTGATTAGTTTGTTTTTGTTTTTTAGGTTCAATATTGATAGTTGTGAATTTGTTGTCATTTTACAGCTCATAGTTTTGACTATCTTTTTCTTAGATAAGTCCCTTTAACATTTCGTATAATAAGGGCTTGATGATGATGAATTCCTTTAACTTGACCTTATCTGGGAAGCACTTTATTTGCCCTTCCATTCTAAATGATAGCTTTGTTGGGTAGAGTAATCCTGGATATAGGTCCTTGTCTTTCATGACTTGGAATACTTCTTTTCCAGCCCCTTCTTGCCTGCAAGGTTTCTTTTGAGAAATCAGCTGCTAGTTTTATAGGCACTCCTTTGTAGGTAACTGTTTCCTTTTCTCTTGCTGATTTTAAGATTCTCTCCTTATCTTTAATCTTGGGTAATGTATGATGTGCCTTGGTGTTTGCTTCCTTGGGTCCAATTATTTGGGACTCTCTGAGCTTCCTGGACTTCCTGGAAGTCTATTTCCTTCACCAGATTAGGGAAGTTTACCTTCATTATTTTTTCAAATAAGTTTTCAATTTCCTGCTCTTTCTTTTCTCCTTCTGGCACCCCTATGGTTCAAATGTTGGAATGTTTAAAGTTGTCCCAGAGGTTCCTAAGCCTCTGCTCACTTTTTTGAATTCTTGTTTGTTCATTCTGTTCTGGTTGAATGTTTACTTCTTCCTTCTGCTCCAAATCATTGATTAGAGTCCCGGTTTCTTTCCCTTCACTGTTGGTTCCCTGTACATTTTCCTTTATTTCACTTTTCATAGCCTTCACTTTTTCCTCTATTTTGTGACCATACTCAACCAATTCTGTGAGCATCCTGATTACCAGTGTTTTGAACTGTGCATCTGATAGGTTGGCTATCTCATCGCTTAGTTGTATTTTTTCTGGAGCTCTGATCTGTTATCTCATTTGGGCCATATTTTTTTCCTCATCCCCCCTTTTTTTGTAGTAAGGGGTGGAGCCTTAGGTATTCACCAGGGTGGGGCAACCCTCTTTGCTGCTTTGTGGCACTGTCTGTGAGGGAGGGATCCAAGAGGGAACAATGTTGCTTGTTCAGCTCTCTGCCGGCTTTCAGTCACTTCCTCCACTACCCACAAGCCAATTGTACCCTTCTGGTGACAGGTAAGTGGATTTGTGTACATTCTAGGACCCTGTGGGTCTCTCGAATGAACTCTCCTGTGAGGCTGGGAGTTTCTCCCACCACCACAACCCCTACATGTTTTTTGAGTCAGAGGTTTTGAGGCTTTATTTCACCACACAGGAACCCTGGGTTGCGTGGTCTGTCTTGCTCCCCAGTTGTTTCTCCTGGTTTATCTGCACACAAATGTGGGACCACCCAGTCTGCCAGCCTCCGCCTTGCCCACCCTGGTCTTCCAGCTGCTGCTATGCCGCAAGTCCTCTCTGCCTGGCTGCTCATCTCTGCCCCTCCTACTGGTCTGGATGAAAGTTTCTTCTTTAACTCCTTGGTTGTCAGACTTCCATACAGTTCAATTTTCTGGCCATTCTGGTTATTTTCTATTTTTAAATTTCTTGTTGTCCTTCTTTTGGTAGTGCAAGGAGGCACAGTGTATCTACCTACACCTCCATCTTGGCCAGAAGTCTCACATTCAGCAAAATTTTTTAAAGAAACACACAGGCAACTTTTTAATTTTTTAATTAAATTGATTTGGGTGACATTAGTTAATAACATTATATAGCTTTCAAGTGTACAACTCTGTAATACATCATCTGTATATTGCATTGTGTGCTCAACACCCTAAGTTAAGTCTCCTTCCATCACCATATATTTGACTCCCTTTATCTTCCTCATCCTCCCCTCATTCCCCTTTCCTGTGGTAGCCACCATACTGTTGTTAGTGTTTATGAGTTTTGTTTGTTTTGTTTGTTTGAAATCATATGGTTCTTGTCCTTTCACATCTGACTTATTTCACAGCATGATACTCTCCAGATCCATCCACCGTGTCAGAAGTGGCAGTATTTCATCTTTTCTTATGGCTGAGTAATATTCCATTATATATATGTACCTCATCTTCTCTATGCAATCATTCTTCAAATGACACAGGTTGACCCCCTGTCTTAGTTACTGTGAATAATGTTGCAGTGAACTTAGGGGTGCACATATCTTTACAAATATGTTTTAAAAAATGTTGGGTAGATACCCAGAAAAGGTATTTCTGGGGTCATATGGTAACTCTATTCTTAATTTTTTGAGGAAACTCCATACCGTTTTCCATAGTGCCTGCACCAGTTTATATTCCCACCAGCAGTATATGAGGGTTCTTTTCAGAAACAACTTTTAAATGAGTTTTGTCTTGTGAAAATATTTGTTGAAGAATGATATATTAAATAGACAATTTCTGTGAGAAGATCTCAGATTAAATATTTACACATTTCAGTATTTTTTTAAATATAATTGTAAATGTCCTCTATTTAGTAGTCTTGATGATATGCAGGGTACTTCAGCATCTGCAGAGATAGTATTTTCTCAGTTAAAAATGAAAGGAATTAAGGGGGAAGGGGGAGGCTGGGGGGGAGGTGGGGCTGGGGGGAGGGGGGAGGGGAGGGGAGAGGATGTAAATAACTGTAATTGAACAACAATAAAGTAATAAAAAAATAAAATAAAAATACTCTATGATTTACAGATTTGAACCAATTGGAGGTGTGAACAACTTCAAATATATTAACCCTAAAATGCAAGTTTGAAAATGATTGTAGGCAATTTTATTTTTAAAATTTTAAAAATAATAAAATCATATTGAAAAAATACATTGTTTTAAAAATATCAGTGATTATTATAAAAAACAAGGCTAAGAAATTGATCAGACTATGTGAATATATACCAACAATAATTACTTTACTTATGATATTTTGAAATGTTCAGATAATCAATATATTGTGAATAACTCATCTCTTACTTAAATATACACAGATTGTTTTTAAATGACAGATATTACTTTTGACCATGGTTTTTGCACACCGATATAATAAAACCAATTTTTGGTGGAGAAAATAAATATTTGAAATCATGTAGTATTTTTGGAGCCATCTTCACTCTCAAGAGTCTCAAGTTTGGACAATTAATAACCCTAATCATGGCATACTTAGCACATTAGCTTTGGCAGCAGCTGGCTTTAATCCCAGCTCTGCGATTAGTAGCTATGTAACCATAAGTACATTGTTCAATCTCTCTCAAACTCAGTTTCTTCATCTTTAAAATGGGGATGATAAAAATAGCAACTTGCTTTTTGGGTTGTTGTGAACATGAAATAAGATAACATGTATAAAGGCACTTAGCACAGCGCCTTGGCATATAGCGCTCCCAATAAACATGAACTATTATTATCGCTGTTGTTATTATTATTAAGAAGTTATGGTCATGATTGTTGTCAGATGTTTTTTCTTTTCTGTTTCTTTTCTTTTACAGAAAAACACACTCAATAAATTTTATGTTCAACTGATCGAGCTTCAGGATCTCTTTTAACTCCTTGTAAAAGTGCTCACATCATATGCCCACAAAGTGTCTATCCCCACTCCCAGTGACCTGATCCAGGGTCCAGTGCGGGGGTGGGATGGGAGAGATGGGAATAGAACCGGCAAACATTGACTCTAGGGTCATCCTCAGTCTGAGCTCAAGTTTCTTCTCCAACTGCGCATCATGTGAGTCACCCCAAAATGACATTTGAGTACTGTGAAAAGTAACCTCCCACAAATCTGAAATATAAGATTTGGCTGAGTCTTGTAATTCTTCTTGCCAAGCATGGTATCTAGAGTACCAAACTAGCCATGGATTTAATTCATAACCAACAGCTCTGAATCCTTCCCTTTTGCAGCTGATATCACAATCAGTCTGTCATCACCTCAAATGTCCACCAGAGGTCCTCTTCTGCTTCTCAGCGTTTTCACATTTTTGATCTGCTTTGCAGTTGCATGTACAAAAGGCAAACAAATATTTTAGAGGGCTGGTGTTATAAAGGCAGTGGCCACAGGCATACACAGCCACTAGTGTCCCAGCAACAACCCCAGTAAATAAGAAGCCCCAACAGCTTTTCTTCAAACCGTTGACTTCAAGACTTGTAGGTAGTACTATCCTGACTGACTTTCTTCCTTAAAGTGTTTCTGGAAGTGTACCTCTTCCTCTATTGTCAGATTTTCCTTATCAATGACTTGGTGTCCTAACTAACATTAGCAGATTGATTGCCTGACCTTGACTTTATCTAGAAAAGAAGACCCGGTGATCAGGAAGATTCACCAAATTAAATTATGGTACAGACCAGCATTTTCAAGAGTATTTTCCCTAGAATATTGGCATTGCAAGATGCTCTGCCAGCAAAGGTTCTGCAGTCATCTGATACTGGGAAGCCATAGCCATGTCTTAGAAATTCATAATCTTGTATTAGCACTGCTTATGCTCTACAAAGTCCTGTAGTTAAAAAAAATTATTTTGTTGAACCTTGTTTTCCAAATTTATATGATAGTGCAGCCTCTCATTTCTCATTTGTGTGTATGTGATACCTCAAAATTAATAGAGTATTCTACAAATGTATTTTGTGAAACACGGATCTAATCCAAATTTTTCAGTTTAAAAATGGGAGGCCCAATTGGGAGGAGGACTTTCCGAAGGCCACATAGTAATATTGGATACATAGGCCTTGATTCCAGGTCTTCATATCCTTGTGACTTTTCTTTTAGGAAAGTCTCTCTGCATGTAATCATCTTTGTGCACAGATACATTTTTGTGGGCTGTATATTAATTAGTAAAAGTGTGATACATTTGAAAGTTCAAAAACAAGGACATTTTATAATTGCCAGAAGTTTTATATTGTGAAACCTACAGTTTTATTAGCCTCTACCCTCTCCTGGATTGAGGGTTTCAATTCATAGCCAGTAGGCAAGGACCAAAGACCACAATTAATGGGACATTGTCTGTTGGAGTGATGAAAGTTGAACACAAGAGGGCGCTCATTCCTTAATATATCAATTAAGATTCAAGAAGCAGGAAGGCACAGAAGCAGCACCTTTCACAAGTCTGAGAAATCGCTGGGTCCTAAATCAGTTCCATTTTTAATTTTTTGAGGTAACTCCACTTCTGGGAATATATACAAAGGAACCCAAAACACTAATTCTAAAGAACATAGGCACCCCTATGTTCATTGTAGCATTATTTACAATAGCCAAGGTTTGAAAGCAGCCTAAGTGCACATCAATAGATGAGTGGATAAATAAAACTATGGTACATTTGCACATTGGGATACTTCCAGGCCATAAAAAAGAAGGAGCTCCTACCCTTTGCAACACCATGGATAGATCTGGAGAGTATTATGCTAAGTGAAATAAGCCAGTCAGAGAAAGACAAGTACAATATGATTTCACTTATATGTGGAATCTAATGAACAAAATAAGCTAACAAACAAAATATAAACAGATTCATAGATACAAAGAACAAGCTGACAGCTGCCAGAGAGGAGGGTCCTGGGGGACTGGGCAAAAAAGGTGACGGGATTAAGAAAAAAACAATTTCCTAGACAGACAAGAGTATGGTGATTACCTGAGGGAAATGAGTGTGGTTGTAGTTAGGAGAGGGTAAAGGGGGGATAAATGGTGATGGAAGGAGACTTGACTTGGGGTGGTGAACACACAATACAATATACAGATGATGTATTATAGAATTGTCACCTGGAACCTCTATAATTTTGTTAACCACTGTCACTCCAATAAATTCAATAAAAAATAAACATAAAGAAGACTGAGAAAAACACAACACACTGTCACTGTGAAGGTGATGATAATGGTATTATAGCCATGGAAGACAAATTAGAAAAGAAAGAGGCCAAATAGAACTATATCAAAGTATAAAATCTTTTATAATCAACAAAAGATAAAAAAGTAATGTGAATAAAGTGTGTGTGATGTGTGTATGTATATATACACATGCATACATATATCCTATACAAATCTATGAGACCACCAAATCTCCAAGAACCAAGTATATCAAGTTCATATTAGATGAAATAATATACAAATAATAATTGCTATTATTTATTGAGCACCTTCTATGTGTTTGGTATCTTATGTGCACTACCTCATTTAAGCCTATGAGGTAGGTATGATTAGAGTACTGTCGTCATTTTACACATGAGAAAGCTAAGGCTTAAAATCTTAAATAATTGGCCTACTTTCACACTACTAAGTAAAATAGACCATTGAAACCCTTAAGTGTCTCCCTCCAGAGCACTCAACTACTCCTCGCTTCCTTCCCATGGCTTATAAGGCCCAGTGAAGCCTAGGTCCCACTTACCTCTCCAGTCTTTCTCATTGCAATTTGTATCCAACAGGATGGAAGTACTTTCAGTTCCTTGAACAGTCTGTGTTCCCTGCATAGGATCCTCTTCTCTCCATCTTTACCTAAGTCAATTCTCATTGTTCTGGTCTCAGATTAGATATCACTTCCTCCAGAAGCCTCCTCTGCTTTCCAAGTCTGGGTAGATGACCTGCTTCTGTGCTTCTGTAGCTCCCCATAATTTCAGCACACTACATGGCAAGTGCCCACTTCCTGATCTGTGCCCTTTGTTACATCGAAAATTTGGGGAGAGCAGAGAGTAGGTGTGTCTTGCCCCCACTGCATTCCTGGCCCCTAGCACAATGCTTGGCATATAGTAAACTCCCTAGACATGCAGAAGCTCCTCTACTTAAGACATTTCTTAGAGCCACAACCTGTATGGAGGCCAAATGTCATCAACTCTCTGCCACCAGATGATTATTGACTGTCATTTTGGTCTCTGGCTTTGGTGTTCATCAGGCCTGTTTGCAGTGATTTTGCTTAGGTTTGAGCAGTTTAAGGAACATTATTAACATATATCTGATACATATAAAAGCAGTGACAATGTTGAAAGTTCCACTAAGAAGGAACATAGAGTTATAATAGAAACAAAATTAAAAGAAATATATATGAAAATTACCAGTGTTTCACAAAAATATACATGGGTAATTGAAGAGTAGTAAACATTCTAATGGGCAAACACTGGATCATGAAACATGTGACAAATGCTGTGCATATGAAGGTCAAAAAAAATAAGAACCACACCCTGACCTGTGTAGCTCGGTGGGTTGGGCATCTTCCTGCAAGCTGAGAGGTTGCCTGGTTCAATTCCCAGTCAGGGCACATGCCTCGTTGCTTTCCAGGTCCCCCATTGGCATGCATGCAAAAGACAACCGATTCTCTTGCACATGAATGTTTCCCTCCCTGTCTTTCTCTCTCCCATTCCCTCTCTCTAAAAATAAATAAATAAAATCTTTTTTTTAAATAACCATATATTTTGACTGAGGAAATGAGAGTCCTAAGCTAACTCCTAAAGAACCTTATTTGGGGGGTAGAGTACAGGGTACAGCTAGAGGTGTTTTCCCACTTTGCAGACATCTCTTTTCAACCCTTTTATAACACACTGCTATCCTGAGCTTCTCTAAAAACTATTATTGTGAAGTCTTGAATTTAAAGATGTAATGGCAAAGATCCAGGATAATCAGTCCTTATAAAGAAGGGACACATTCTTTAAAAAAAAAGTGGTGAATTCCTCCCATTGTTCACCCCCTTGGTCTATTTGTACATAATTTTACAAAATATTATCACCTATATTTGGTAATAAATTACCACTGCTTGAGTGATTATTAGAGGCCATGCACTTCTAAACACTATCCCATTTAATCCTCACAATGTCCTTGTGAGACTGATATTACTTATACAATCTATAGGTTAAGAAATAAAGGCTCTGAAAGGTTAAGTATCTTCCCCAAAGTCACAGAACTGAAGTATTTATGTTGGAATTGGAAGTGTCATTCTGTTGGGTCCAACACGCTTATTACTCAACACGAGCATGCCTTCCCTATTATCTAATTTTATCATCACAACAATCATGTGAATGAAGGTAAGAAAATTATTTCCCCCGTTTCCAGATAAAAACAGTGCAACCCAGAAACGTTCAAGGTCTCACTACTAGGTAGTGATGGAGATAGAAGTGAACTAAGATCTTGTGTCTCTAAGTCCAGTATTCTGTCCATGTCACCATACCTTCTACATTGATTTCTTTAAGACTAATGGTTGGAGTCTTGACAAGGGTTGCACCTGCTTAATGGCCAAGGTATATGTGCCTGAGGGAGAGGTAAAGGAAGGGCTTGCTTGCTCTGTTGGTGGGATGAGGAAGACAAGCAGCAGCAGTGACCCCAGCCCTTGGATTCTGTCCCCCAGCTACTAGGTACTTCCACTGCTCTGGACTTAGGTAACCTTCCTAATCTGTCCAGTGGAAATTTCCATTGCTGACCTTTAGTCTTGAAATGCAATCCGTGGAATATTATTCAGCCATAATTAATGGCAGCGTAGGTGGTCGCACTCGCTGCCCGCACATCCAGAATGTCCGAACAATGAATGCAGTAGCAAAGAGTTAAACAACCAGAACGGACAGAATCGAACTGAAGGGAAGTCCGACACCCAGGAGGTAGGAGAGGACGAACATCCAGGCCGGTAAGCGGGGCAGAAACGGGCGGAGGAAGCAGCGCTCACGGAGGGT
>PVJI01032414.1:0-12219 GCA_004026765.1 Micronycteris hirsuta
TGCTTTGCAGATAAGGTCAAGTTCAAGAAGTTCATCACCACCCAGCCTTTATTGTATGAAATGTTAAAGGGAGTTATATGAGGTATGGAGGAATATCAACAGGGGAGTGGTTGGGGGAGAGGGTGGGAATGGGGCACAGAACAAGTAGCATAAATGGGAGGTAGACAACAGACAAGGGGAGGTTAGAACAGTATAGGAAATACAGGAGCAGAAGGACTTATGTGTATGACTGATGGACAAAACTAAAGGGAGGGGAAAGGGGGGTAAGGGGGAGGGGGAAAGGAAGGGGGGAAATGGGGCAACTGTAACAGCATAATCAATAAAATATAGTTTAAAAAAATAAAAAAAAATCACATGGAGGGTTATCAATGGGGATTGGAAAGGGGGAGAATGTGTGGAAAAGTACAGGGAATAAGAAGCATAAATGGTAGGTAAAAAGTAGACAGAGGGAGGTTAAGAATAGTATGGGAAATGGAGAAGCCAATGAACTTATATGCATGACCCATGAACAGGAACTAAGGTGGGGGAATGATGGTGGGAGGGGAGTACAGCATGGAGTTGAATAAAGGGGAGAAAAAATGGGACAACTGTAATAGCATAATCAATAAAATATATTTAAAAATAAAATAAATAAAGGATACTAATAATAATCTGATCTAGCTTTCAGAGAATATTGGATACACCTTGAATTTTCCTCCCACTATTCAAAGATATCATCTGTAGATCAAAGTCATGTGGATATAAAGTACAGTGTAGGGAATATAGTCAAGAATATTATAGAAACTGTGTAAAGTGTCAAGTGGTACTAGACTAATAATTATGCTGGACACCCAAATCTAATATAGCATCATACATCAATTGTAGTTAAATATAAATTAAATATGTATATGTATTTTACTGAGATACCATAGACTCATAAATGTTTTGTGTAAAAATCACACCTTTGTTAAATCCTACATTTAATATAACTTAATAGTTTTCAAGGACATTTCAGAAAATTTGTTTCATTTGTTTCCCTCAAAAATCTGAGGAAATAGTTATGGTAAGAATTATAACGCCCATTTTACAAATGAGAAGACTAAAAGTCACAGGTGAGGATTACTTCAGCATGTTTTCAGAGTTGGTGGAGTATGACAGAGCTGGCATCACATCTGCATACTACCATGGTGGAGGCTTCCCTGTAAAAAGTAATTTATTACATATCTTGCAGATCATTGCATTCATTTCCCAGTACTGCTGTAACAAATCACTGCACATTTAATAACTCAAAACAATACAGATTTATTATTTACCAGTTCTGGAGGGCAGAATTTTATAACGGGTCTGCAGTTTGCAGCCTCTCTGGAGATTCTAAAAGAGAATCTGTTTTCTTTCCTTTTCCAGCTTTTTGAAGTTCCCTGCATTCCTTAGCTCATGGCCCTTTCCTCCATCTTTAAAATTAGTATTGTAACATTCTCTCTCCAACCTCCCACCTCTCTCTAATATGGAACCATTATGATCTTATATAGGGCTTATTGTTATAACCCAGGATAACATTTCATGTCAAGATACTTAACTTGATCACATCTGCAAAGTCTATTTATCTACCTAAGGTAATATATTCAAATATTCAAGGGATTAAGACGTAGAAATATTTAGGGAATCATTACACTAATATCATCTTATAGAAGAATCAATATGCTCAAAACTTTCAATCACCTTTTTAGTGTCTCTTATTTATTTTATAATTAATGAATATTTGAGAAAATTTCCTTATTAGAAAGAGAATATAAAAATATAGAAAAATAAAATAAACCATATAAAACAGAAACAGAATAAAAGTTTAAATAAACTTCTCTATAATTAGTATCTTTATAACAATCATAATACCTAGGTGGGATTTTTGTCCATTAAGAATGGTCTGTTATGAAAAAAAATAACATGAGAATCACATCTAAATCAAAACTATAAAAACAGAAATGAACATTCAAAAGAAATATTGGACTATTAATTAAAAGCTATATCTGAAACCAAAATTAAAATTTAAAAATTTTTTGAAATAAAATAAAAATAAAATTCAAAAGTAATTAAGGTGGTACAACTTCTGACTAAAGGAATTTTACAAAATGAAGAAGAGGTAATAACACCCTCAAAAAAAACTAGGAACAATTTTCCACTCTTAAAGCCATGAACTTCAGAAAAAAGGAGTATGTATGATACTCTAGATTTAAAATGCTCAGGGCAGAAATCAAGAACACCGATAAATTTCAGAACACATGGCATGGAAATAATATTCCAAAAGTTCTGAATAACTCATACAGAAATAATTAAAATCAAAATGGTTTTAGATTTCTCAAGCTTTAATGTATACTTTGGAGAAAAGTCAAAAACTACCTCTAAATTTTTAAAGGAAGAAGTCTTTTGCCCTATAATTTTACACCCAGATAAACAGTAAAATAAGTGTGATAGTTGATTGAACATTTTTTCAGAATGACTTCCCACATAGACTTCCCTAGCAAACTATTGCTGTGTGTTTTTTTGTTTGTTTGTTTTTTTCCTTTTTTTGCTTGTTTTTGGCAAATAAGAGTAAGCCCAGGAAGCAAAATTTCAGAATTCAGAAAATTCTGAGACTCAAACTATATAACATCAAAAAGCTGCCCTGTGAGGAGAACTGTGTAGCAGATCCAGAGAGAGAAATGACTGGGAGAGGAAAACAGGTAATGCTACTAGTAAGCTACTAGTAGGGTGGTGGGGACACAGAGGAATAATCTAAATTTTTAGCAAGTTTCCATGTGATGCTGATGTTATTGGATTTAAAACACCATTTTGAGAGCCACTGTCTTGGGAAGTCTCCTCTGTGGTTGTAGGCCTTCTGCTGGCTTGTACATCAGTCTAGTTGTAGAAGGCAACCAGAGAGTCATGGACTCACAGCCCTCTCCGTGGAGAGAGCTGCTGGAGACAAACCCAAGCTTCCCTGCTTTACGTAGGAAACTGAATCTGAAGAGAAGTAGTTGGCTTGATAACAAATTCTTTAATGTCATCTCTCTCTTCATGTGTCACTTCACTAATTCCCTACCGGTGTTTCTTGAGATACCCTCTTGGTAGAGAACTCAAACCATAAGAGTGAAGGGTCAAGACAATTAGCTTAATTAAATGAGTAGAAAAACAATGAAAAAAATTAAACTTTACATAGCCCATTACATAATTGTGTATAGTCCTCTGTTTCTTTTTTGCATAATGCCATTCAGATTATTTATCTACTGCCCAAGAATTAACAGTGATGCCATATTAGAACTCTTTTTAAAATTATTTTAAAAATCACATCAATTATTTTGGTTTATTTTCTTTATTTTTGGAAGTTAATTTGTTTTATTGAAGTTTTTGTGGTCCTGTGAAAATTAAAATATGATTATTAGTCTTTATTTTCCAGCTAGCACATTGTTAACAGGCTCACAACTGCCACAAAAACTTGAGAAAGAAATTTATATGATATTGATTGATGCAGACTTGCAAGGGGTAACATTTCTACCTAATGTGGGAACAAGGAAATCTGTCAAACAGGAAGCACCTTAAATGTGGAGACATGAGACTAAGGTTAGTCAGTTTTCCTTGGTGCACAAAGTGAAAGTGAAATGTTTGTTTTAGATCCTTAAAGAAAAGAGAAGGAAGTGCATTTCAAAGCCTGGGTGATAACTTAGATGACAGGGACCCCACTGCCTGAGGGCACTTGCACGGGCCTGAGCATCCTTCCTCACACATGCTGGTGAAAGGATGGTTTTATCCTCAGGCAAAGGTACACGGATTCAGGGAAAAACCCTTTCTTACATTACATGGCATGTCAGAGTGCCACACACTGTCTTCTCGCAGAGCTTATAATGAGTTTTTCTCACTGCTATTACTTGAGCCCCAAAATGCACATTAAAGGAGTCTTTCGATTAACATTTAGATCAAAATGGGACCTACGTGACTGCTGGCAGAGTTTCATGGGGACAGTCCTGCAGAGTCCAAATGTCTCCTCATATATTTTCAATACTCTATTACTAAGACTGTATAATGTTCAATTAAGAGGATGTGATCCCTTGGGATTCACAAAAACATATGAATTCTGTATATTACAATTAGTTAGGTGATGTCAGTTAATAAATCAGCAGTTTCCTTGTAGTTCTGCTCATATTATTCAGAGTTGAGAGATTCAAAAAACCTTGGGTTCAAATTACCTGATTTTGTCACTGAGAAGCCAAACCACGTTGGCTGAATCTTGCTCCCTTTCTTGGCGCATTGTCTCACCATTAAAGAGTATCCTTTCTGATATTAAAAAAAAGGAGGAAGTTTGATTCCATGACCCCCAAGGCCACTTCCAACTCCCAGTCACTTCCCTCTCTCTTGTCTTATCAATGTTGCCCTTTCTGATGGACCTTCATGGAAAAAAAAAAAAAAAACAAGGAAGGAGAAGGCCAGTGTGTATCTAGTGATGACAGGTTAAGTAAAATTAGCAAAAACAACAAAAACGTAACTAAATATAATCATACCTACAAAAAAAAGGCCTGTGTGACCATACTGTTTTTTCTCTTTCACATGGGTAGACCTGTATATCTGGAGCTTTCCTCCATATCTGCAAGATCAGATCGGGAGAGACTCAGCCCTAAGGCACATGTAGAAAAGTGATTGGCGCAGGATTTCCACTTCCTGCTTCAACATGTAAAGAGCTTGAAAATTTTATTCTTGTTTTTTACAAGTTAAACAAATTAAATAAAAATCAATGACTTTTCTTAGAGCCATCAGAAAACTGTGGTAAACTACCACCCAAAATCATGGAGAGATAGATAATTCTAGAGATCCTGATTTAGAGCCAAAATCAGCTTACTGGGTTACAAGTCACTGGAGTCAGAAGTTAGCAGAACAAACACATGGTAATTCTACCAATTACCAATTTTCTAGAAGCTGTTCAATACTGTGGGAGTAAGAGTTTTTAGGGGGCCACATTACTGAGAGGGGCTCATACTTTAATAAGCTTTGTCTACAGTGGTTTCTCAGTGTAAGGATTTGAGCAAGATCTCTTCATGGCGTGGGAAAAGGAAGAACAGTCATTGTAAAGTGAATGAACTTCCAGAGTCTTCTAGATAACAAGGGCTTACTTGCCAGAGAAAAAGACCATGCCAGAGATTTATCCAAATCTGGGAAATGGCATTTACCTCACTCTACCCCGTTCTAGCCTTCCTGTCTCTCCTAAAAAGAATAGGGCTGAGACACATCGACGAAGGACACAGTGTAGGGACAAAGGCTCACTAAAAATTTTAATTATAAGATTGTAGACATCTCTTCTTTCCCACATCTTAGCACCACAGAATTCAAAGAACTTCAGAACTTGAGCTCTGTCTAAGGAGAACATTGTGGAGAATCTGAAAGACAGGAGGGAGGAAGACATTAGAAGAATTTGAAGCCTGTTCCATCTTTAACTATGGCAACAATTACACACATTACAGAAGGAAAGCAGCGTATCTATATAGATGAGTAAAGACAGGAACAGAGTGTAATTTTCCTAAAAAATCATACTAGTCTATTCATTAAATAATGCTTGGAAAATTAGACAGATACATGTAAAAAGTGAAACTTGACCACCTTTTCATATGATGTATAAGAATAAACTCAAAATAGATTAAAGCAACTAACTAGGAAGATGGCAGCAAGGTAGATGGGAGTGGAGTCCAGTTCTCCCTGTGCCCAGCTGGAACACCTAGCCGATCTTCTGAGGAACAGAATGAACAGCGAATGGAATTCTAGCTTATATGAAGTTTGGCAACAAAAAAAAGAAAAAGAAAAAAAAAATTAGAGGACATTGAAAAACAGATGGTGAGGAGATTGAGCTGGGACAGTGAGGTCCCTGGGATCTGGGAGGGGACCACGGCTGCTGGGGCCCCTGGCTGTGGCACCTGCTGCAGGATACCAGAAGGAAAGTTAGATCACCAGCTCCCTCCCCTACCAGAGCAGGGTGGGCAGCCCAGCACCAACAGGAAACTGGATGCTGGAAGTCACTGGGGGGAATAGAGATGAAGTGGGACACACACAGAGGCGGTACACATCCCCTGGGACTGTGGACACCAGCATCAGAGAAATTGAGGTGCCAGGTGACAACTGGAGAAGGGAGGAGTTGGGCTGTGTTGGACCCTGACTTGGATAGTCTCTAGACTGATTGGAAAGTTGGGCTGTGTGAAAAGCTGTGTGCTTGTTAAGAACAACAGGCAGCTGCTTTGTAAGGAACTCTCCAGCAGTGGCTGGCTCACCCGGAGGGTGATTTCAGCTGCTTGCACCCAGAGACTGAGTAGCTGAGCAGGAGCATGCGCCCGGCTTGTCTCGGGCTCCGTGCCTGAGATCGACTAACGCTGTGCGGCCAGAGACTGAGTGGCTGATTTGAGCCTGGCAGCTCACAGAGGACCTGGGCCAGAGGCCAGAAAACTGTGAATATTGTGACCCAGACCTGGTCACCATCCTCTCAAATCCATAGGAAGGGAGAAAAGTGAAGCCCAGCCCCCCATCTTCCCATGGCATTTAGGAAAACCAGCAGAACTACCCGAATAGGTTTAAAGTCTGCAGGAGGCTTATTTTTTTCTCTTTCTTTATTTTTGAATCCTCCCTCATTTTCTTCCTTTTTTTTCTTACTCCAAGTGAGACAATAAAATGTGGAGTTATGAAGGGTCCAGAGATAGACTGAAGGGGGAGCACAAGGCTAACCCCCCAAAATTGAGAAACTGAGACAAATGTCACTTCGCTATCCCAAAGAGCTGGCATTTTATTATTTATGTGTATTATTATTTTCTTTTCATTATTTTACCACTTTTATTTTATTAGTATTTTTTTTATTTCTATCCCTTGTGTTTAGTTTCCTTAATTTTATTTCACTGTTTAATTGCATTGTTTGACTGGTTTTCCTTATCCTTTCTTTATTGCATTTTAATTTTCCTTCTTTCACTTCACCTGTGTTCCAATAACACACAATTCTTGATTAGGTACTTTCTATTCTGGTTATCCAAATCATATATTTCTTGTCATATTATTGTTATTCCAGCACTATTGTAAATAATTGTTGCTCCACACAGTTGTACATACTATATAACAACCTTCCATGATCTTAGTTCACTTCACTTTAATCCCGAGCATTATTATTGTTGTAGTTAATTCTATTCTTGCTCACACTATGCCAACTTTCTATCATTTAATCACACTATATCTCATCATCTAACCTTGAATAAGCGCTCTGTTTTCTGGATTCAGCTCACAATCATCCTCCCCTCTAACAAGAGTCTTATCTCTCTTTCACCTTTTACAAAAAGTGGCTAGTTGGGTGAAATATCACAATTCATGCTATACTTATCTAAAGAATCTCCTATCTCTTCTCTACTTCCTGGCACTTTATTTTTATTTTTTTAAATTACTTTACTGTGTTCAATTACAGTTGTTGGCATTTTCTCCCCACCACTCACCCTCAACTCCAGCCAATCTTTTTTTTTTTTTTTTATTTTAGAGAGAGGGGAAGGGAGGGAGACAGAGAGGGAGAGAAACAGCAATGTATAGTTGCCTCTCACATGGCCCTCACTGGGCCCTCACTGGGCCCTCACCGTCCCACAACCCAGGCATGTGCCCTGATGGGGAATCGAACCGGGATCATCTGGTTCCCAGCCCACGCTCAGTCCACTGAGCTATACCAGCCAGGGCCCAGCCAATCCTTTAAATGCCACAAAATACTCTCCTGCTGTCTTAATCCATTTTGCCTATCTCCTGTCACTGATCACATACAAAAATAGGTGGGAGCTGAGAACATCAGTATACATGATGGAGGAGAAAGACCACCAACAAAGGAACCACAAAAGGTAAAAATCCAAGTACAACAAGAGAGCCCACACAAACAGAAGAAAGGGAAAACCTAGAGCATCCAGACAAGGAGGTTGAACAGACTGTGCCACTGAATCTCATAGAATTCCAACCATAAAAGTTCACCCTACAAAGTCAGTTAGCAAAGCAAAACATCAGGAAGAATAGAAATAAACAAAAAGAGTAACCTAAAATGAAGAGACAAAAAAAAAAAAAAGAACATGCAATAAAAGGAAAACTCCCCACTAAAATACCTAAATGAAATGGAGGTAACCAAACTATCAGATGTAGAATTCAAAATAATGGTTATAGAGATGCTTAAGGAACTCACAGACTACTACAAGGAACTGAGTGAGAACTACATAGGAAATAGGAAGCATAAACAAAAACCAGGAAAAATGAACAATAAAATCTCAGGAAAAGGAAAAGGAAAAAGAAGGAGATAGAAACCATAAATAAAAACCAGGAAGAAATCATCAATAAAATCTCAGAAATAAAAAATGCATTGCAAAGAATAACAAACAGGCTGGATGACACAGAGGATCGAATCAGAGAGTTGGAGTACAAGGTAGAATAAAATACCCAAAAGGAGAAAGAAAAGGAAAAGAGACTCAGAAAGAACAAAGAGGTGGTAAGAGAGCTGCAGGACAACATGAAACAGTGTAATATTTGTATAATAGGGATACCAGAAGGAGAAGAAGAAGAGCAAGGCATAGAAAACCTGTTTGAAAAAGTAATGATGGAAAACTTCCCTAATTTGATAAGAGAAAAAGTCACAATAATCTGGGAAACACAGAGAGTCCCAATCAAGAGGAATCCAAGGCACATCATAAGTAAAATGGCAAAATTACAACACAAAGAGAGAATCTTAAAGGCAGCAAGAGAGAAATAGGAAGTAACATACAAGGGAGACCCGATAAGGCTAGCAGCTGACTGGTTAATGGAAACACTCCAAACCAAAAAAGAATTGCAAGATATATTCCAAGTAATGAGGACCAGAGACCTGCAACCAAGGCTACTTTACTCAGCAAGGCTATCAATTAAGATGGAAAGTGATATAAGGAGTGTCCAAGACAAAAAAAAAAAAAAAAAGCCTAAAATAATACACCTCCACCAAACCTGCAAGAGATGCTAAAGAGAATGCTTTAAGAAAAGGAAGGAAAACAGTGAGAGAGAGAAGAACACAGGTATGAAAAATGTCAATGAATAAGTACTTATCAATAATAAACTTAAACATAAATGGATTAAATACTCCAATCAAAAGACATAGAATAGCTGAATGGATAAGAAAGCATGACCCACACATATGCTGCCTACAAGAGACCTACCTTAGGAGAAAAGACCTACACAGATTGAAAGTGAAGGGCTCGAAACAAATTTTCCAAGCAAACAGGGGGAAAAAAAAAAGCCAGGGTAGCAATACTCATATCAGACAAAATAGACTTCAAAACAAGGGCCTAAAATGAGATCCAGGAGGTCATTTCATAATACTGAAAGAAAGAATCCATCAAGAAGACATAAACATTGTAAATATATATGCACCCAATATGGGAGCACCTGAATACATAAAGAAAAGCTTGGAGGACTTCAAGAAAGATGTTGACAGCAACCCAATTATAGTAGGGGATTTTAATACTCCACTGTCAAAAATGGACAGATCTTCAAAAAAATATATCAACAAAGATATTGTGGCACTGAACAATGTCCTAGCTCAAATGGTCTTCACTGATATATATAGAGCCTTTCATCCCAAAGAAGCAAATTACACATTATTTTCAAATGCACATGGAGCATTTTCAAAGACAGACCACATGATAGGAAACAAAACAAGCCTCAACAATTTTAAGAAAATTAAAAACATATCAAGCATTTTCTCTCATCAAAAAGCACTTAAACTAGAAACCAACCTCAAGGAAAAAACTCGAAAACACTGAAATTCATAGAGATTGAATAGCATGCTCTTAAACAATGAATGGGTCAAGAAAGAGATCAAGGAAAACACAAAAAAGTTTCTGGAAACAAATGAAAATGAACTCACAGCAATCCAAAACTTATGGAACACAGTGAAGCCAGTCCTGAGAGGGAAGTTCATAGTGATACAGGCCTATCTAAAAAAGATAGAAATATTTCAAATAAATAACCTAGCCCTGCACCTACAAGAACTCAAAGAACAACAACAAAAATAGCCCAGAGCAAGTAGAAGGAAGAAAATAACCAAGTTCGGAGTAGAATGAAATGACATAGAGACTAAAAGCACAATTCTAAGGATCAATGAATCCAGGAGCTCGTTCTTTGAAAAGATACACAAAATTGACAAGCCTTTAATCAGCCTCATCAAGAAAAGAAAAGAGGCCCGGCTGGTGTAGCTCAGTGGATTGAGCGCGGGCTGGGAACCAGAGGGTCCCGGTTCAATTCCCAGCTGGGGCACATGCCTGGGTTGCGGGCCAGGTCCCCATGAGGGCCATGTGAGAGGCAACCATACATTGCTGTTTCTCTCCCTCTCTTTCTCCCTCCCATATCCTCTCTCTAAAAATAAATAAATAAAAATCTTTAAAATAAAAATAAAAATTAAAAAAAAAAAGAAAAGAGAGGACCCAAATAAACACAATCAGAAATAAGAGAGGAGAGATTACAACTTATACCACAGAAACACAAAGGATTGTAAGAGATTACTATGGAGAACTACATGCCAAGAAATTTGAAAACCTAGGTGAAATGGAAAACTTTCTAGAAAAATGTAACCTTTCAAAACTGAATGAAGAAGCAGCAGAAAGCCTGAACAGACTAATAATGGCTGACAAAATTAAAACAGTACTCAAAAAACTCCCAGAAAACAAAAACCCTGGACTGCACAGTTTCACAGGAGAATCCTACAAAGTATTTGAAGAAGAGCTAAACCCTATCCTTCACAGACCATTCCAAAAAATCCTCAATGACGGAGGACTCCTAAACTCTTTTCATGAAGCCAGCATCATCCAAATCTCAAAACCAGTTAAAGACACAACAAAGAAAGAAAACTTCAGGCCAATATTGCTGATGAACACAGACACTAAAATCCTCAACAAAATATTGGCAAACCACATCCAGCAATACATTAAAAAGATCATACACCATGACCAAGTTGGATTCATCCCAGGGATGCAAGGATGGTACAATATTTGCAAATCAATAAATGTAATGCCTCTCATAAACAAAAGCAAAGATAAAAATCACATGATAATATCAATAAATGTGGAAAAAGCTTTTGATAAAGTACATCACCCATTTATGATAAAAACACTCAGCAAAGTGGGAATAGAGGGAGTATTCCTCAACATAATAAAGGTCGTATATGAGAGACCTACAGCCAACATCATACTCAATGAGCAAAAATTAAAATCTTTCCCACTAAGATCAGGAACAAGACAAGGATGTCTACTTTCACCACTTTTATTCAACATAGTATTGGAAGTCCTAGCCACAGCAATCAGACAAGAAAAGGAAATAAAAGGGACCCAAATTGGAAAGGAGGAAACAAAAGTATCATTGTTTGCAGATGACTTGATAGTGTACATAGAAAATCCTATAGACTCCACTAAAAAACTGCTTGACTTAATAAATCAATTTGGCAAAGTCAATATCCAGAAATCAAAAGCATTTTTTGTAAATCATCAATGAAAAAGCAGAAGCAGAAATAAGAAAAAAAAAACATTTGATATAGCAACAAGAAAAATAAAATACCTAGAATAAACCTAACCAGGGGAGTAAAAGACCTGCACTCAGAAAACTACAAAACAATGAAGAAAAAAATTAAGGGATACACAAACAAATAGAAATATATACCACGTTAATGGATCAGAAGAATTAACATCATCAAAATGTCCATACTACCCAAAGCAATTCATAGATTCAATGCAGTACCTACTAAAGCACCAATGGCATATTTACAGATACAGTACAAACACTTCAAAAATTTATATGGAACCATAAATAACCCTGAATGGCTGCAGCAATTTTGAAAAAAAAAAAAAGAACAAAACAGGAGGGATCACAATGCCTGATATCAAACTGTATTACAAGGTCACTGTAATCAAAACAGCCTGGTACTGGCATAAGAATAGACACATGGACCAATGGAACAGAATAGAGAGCCCAGAAATACACCTAAGTCTCTATGGTCAATTAATATTTGACAAAGGGGAGCAGCAGCATAAAAGTAAAAATAGCCTCTTTAATAAATGATGTTGGGAAAGCTGGACAGCTACATGCAAAAAAAAAAAAAAAAAAAAAAAAAAAAAAAAAAAAAAAAAAAAAAAAAAAAAAAAAAAAAAAAAAAAAAAAAAAAAAAAAAAAAAAAAAAAAAAAAAAAAAAAAAAAAAAAAAAAAAAAAAAAAA
>PVJI01032415.1:0-12211 GCA_004026765.1 Micronycteris hirsuta
TTTTTTTTAATTTCCTTTTCTGTTAGTTCATTATTGGTATATAAAAATGCAACTGATTTCTGGATATTTATTTTGTATCCTGTTACTTTGCTGAATTCATTTATCATTTCTAGAAATTTCTTGGTGGAATCTTTGGGGCCCTCATGTCATCTGGAAATAAAGGCGGTTTTACTTCTTCCTTTCCAATTTGGACGCCTTTTATTTCTTCTTCTTGTCCGATTGCTTTGGCTAGAACTTCCAGGGCCATATAGAATAAAAGAGGTGAAAGTAGACATCCCTGTCTTGTTCTCAATCTTAAGGGGAACACTTGTAGTTTTTTCCCATTGAGTATGATGCTGGCAGTAGATTAGTCATATATGGCCTTTATTATCTTTATATATGCTTCCTCTATTCCCACTTTGCTGAGAGTTTTTATCATAAATTGGTGCTGGATTTTAGCAAACACTTTTTCTGCATCGATTGATATGATCATGTGATTTTTATCTTTCATTTTGTTCATGTGGTAAATCAAATTTATAGATTTGTGAATGTTGTACCACCCTTGCATTCCCAGAATAAATCCTACTTGGTCATGATGCATTGCTGTGTTAGTTTGCTAATACTTGGTTGAGAATTTTAGCATCTATGTTTATCAGGGATATTGGTGTATAATTTTCTTTTTTTTTTGGTGTCTTTATGGTTTTGAAATTAGGATAATGTAGGCCTCATAAAATGAGTTTGGGAGGTTTCCCTTCTCTTGAATTTTATGAATAGTTTGAGAAGAAGAGTTGTTAGTTCTTCTTAGAATGTTTAGTAAAATTCACTTGTGAAGTCATCCAATCCAGAGCTTTTGTTTGTTGGCAGTGTTTTGACTACTGCTTCAATTTCACTAGTTGTATTCTGTCTGTCCAAATTCTCTGATTCTTCCTGATTTAGTTTTGGAAGACTGTATGTTTCTAGCAATTTTGTCAACGTTGTCCAGTTTATTGGCGTAATGTTGTTCGTAACATTCTCTTAGAATCCTTTGTGTTTCTTTGGTGTCAGTTGTTATTTCTTCTCTTTCATTTCTGATTTTATTTATTTGAGTCCTTTCTCTTTTTTTTCTTGAAAAGTCTGATAGGTTTGTCAATCTTATTTATCTTTTGAAAGAACCAGCTCTTGGATTCATTGATCTTTTGTATCATTTTTTTAGACTCTATTTTGTTTATTTCTGTTCTGATTCTTTACTATTTCCTCCTTTCTACTCACTATGGACTTTGTTGTTCTTTTTCAAATTCCTTTAAGTATAAAATTAATATAGTTTTTTTTTACACTTTTTCTGTTTTTGTTTTTGTTTTTGGTTTTTTTTGAGGTAGGCCTGTAACGCTATAAACTTCCCTCTTAGGATTTCTTTCCCAGTGTCCCACAGATTTTGGTTTGTTGTGCCCTCATTTTCATTTGTTTCCAGATATCTTTTGACTTCTTCCTTCATCTCATCGACCCATTCATTGCTTAATAACATGTTATTTAGCTTCCATGTCTTTGCATATTTTTAAATGTTCTTCTCGTGATTGATGTATAGTTTCATAGCACTGTGGTCAGAGAAGATGCTTGATATGATTTCAATCTTCTTAAATTTGTTGAGACTTGTTTTGTGTCCTAACATGTGGCTTACCCCAGAAAATTTTCTATGTGCACTTGGAAAGTATGTATATTCTGCTGCCTTGGGGTGAAATGCTCTGAAGATATCATTTAAGTCCATTTAACCTAGTGTGTCATTTAAGGCCACTGTTTCCTTGTAGATTTTTCTGCTTGGAAGATATATCCATTGAAGTCAATGTTGTATTAACATCCCCAACTATGACTGTATTTCTTTTTATCTCTCCCTTTATGTCCATCAACGTTTGCTTTATGTTATTTAGGTGCCCCTATGTTGGGTACATTATTGTTTACTAGTGTTATATCTTCTTGTTGGATTATTCCCTTTATCATTATGTTGTGTCCTTCTTTGTCTCTTACTATAGCCTTCGTTTTAAAGTTTATTTTGTTGGATATAAGTACTGCTATCCTAGCTTTTTTTTTCTTTTTCATTTCCATGAAATATCTTTTTTCATTCCTTTACTTTTAGTCTGTGTATATCTTTCAATCTGAGATGTGGCTCTTGGAGGCAGGTTTTGTTTTCTTATTCATTCAGCTACCCTTTGTCTTTTGGTTGGAACATTTAAGCCATTTACATTTAAGGTGATTACTGATAGATATATATATAGTGCCATTTTATTGTTAGACTGTTTTCCTTTGTTGTTTTTTTCTTTTTCTTCTTCCTCCTCCTTGTCCCCTTCCCCTTCCTCCTCCTCGTTCTCCACTTCTTTCTTCTTCTTTTTCTTTCTTCTAGCAAGCCCTTTAACATTTTTTGCAGTACTGCTTTGGTGTTAACAAACTCCTTTAGCTTTTCTTGTCTGGGAAGCTCCTTATTTCTCCTTTGACTGAAATGATAGTCTTGCTGATTAAGGTAGCCCTAGTTGTTGGTCCTTGCTTGTCCTCACCTTGAATATTTTATGCCACTCCCATCTGGTCTGAAATGTTTTTGTTGAGTAATCAGATGCTAGTCTAATGGTGCACCCTTGGATGTAACTACCTGCTTTTCTCTTGCAGCTTTTAGGATTCTCTCCTTGTGTTTAACCCTTGTCATTTTAGTTATGATGTGTCTCAGTGTAGGCCTTTTTGGGTCCAACTTCTTTGGGACTCTATGAGTTTTCTGGTCTTGTGTGTCTTTTTACTTCTCCATATTAGGGAAGTTTTCAGTCATTATTTCTTTAAATAGATTCTCAATCCCTTGCTTACTCTCTTCTCCTTTCAGTATTCCCATGATGTGGATGTTGTTATGCTTCATGTTGTCCAAAATGTTTCTTAAGCTCTCATTTAAAAAAAAAATTCTCTTTTTGCTGCTCTGCCTGGGTGTTTTTTTCTACCTTGTCTTCCAAATAGCTGATTCAGTCCTGTGCTTCATCTAACCTACTGCTTACTCCGTCCAGTGTATTATTTATTTCAAATATTGCATTCTTCTGTTACAGAAAGTGAAGCAACCAGACACCAAGAGATATCGGAGCACGATTCTTTTATTTACATGCATGGGCCCAGAGGAGATGGTCTCCAAAATCTGGGCGCCGAGGTTGGGTTGGGGTCTGCTTTTATAGCCTTGTCTCTTCCTAGCCTACGTGGCAGAAGCAGGTTACCATAGAAGCAAAAGTGGATGTTAGGTCCAGCTACCTTATTTGGGAGACAAAGAACAAGGTGCTTGGCCTTAACGCGGAAGTCAAGCCTGGCAACCTTACTTGGTTCTTTATGTGCTATTAGCATTGTTAGTTGCTAAGCAGGTCATGGGTGGCTGAGCCTGCAACTTGGAGGAAAGTTTGTAACTGACATTCTGTAACTGGCCTGGTAACTGACATTTTAGACAAAGAACAAAGTACAGGGGGCTTGGGTTCGCCCCCACCCCCGCTTTTGCAGGCAGGAGGTGTTTCTGCGGTTCAGTAGTACGGAGGTTGCCTGTAACACTTCATTTCTGACCAGTCCTCTTTTATGTTTTCTATGTCTTCTTTTCATGCTGCTGAGTATCCTTATAATCATTACTCTAAACTCTCTACCTGATTAATTGTTTGCCTCCCTTTCATCTAGTTCTTCTGGAGAATTCTGTTGTTCTTTTATGTAGGGTCTGTGTCTTTGTTTTCCCATTTTGGCTGCTTCTTTGTATTTTCCACCTTAGCTGTTAAACTAATCATCAGTTAAACTAATCAGTTGTTAAACTAATTAAACTGTAATCAGCAGCCAGTCTTCTCCTTATAGTGGAGCAGAGTAATTCCTGTGAGGCGGGTATTGCTTCCCCTCAGTCTGATGCTACTTGGAGAGGAGTGCTTTGCCAGAGGAAGATGACCTCTGCAGTATGGGGATTGACTTAACATAGGGATCCTGGTGGCTGTTTCTTTAGTTCTCTCTTCAGAGCCACCAACCCCAGACTTTCCTCAAGCATCTCTGGTCTACTCTATCCTCCTTCTGCTGGATCCCACAGTAAATGGCTGCAAATGAAATTTTGTGCATTGGCCCTTGAAGAGGCTCTCTGCATCTCCAGCTGTCTCTCCCTGGCAGACAGAAACCCTGCTGCTTTTCACAGCTGTATATTATCTGAGTTCCTTTTGGCTCTGGTGCTGTAGTCTGGGGATCCCAGCTTGGGGCGTAGACATCACACTTCTCAGGGGGAACTCCCTGGCTGCTGAAATATCCCTCTGGCACTTCAGCTGCCACCTTTGGGAGCCCAGCTAGCTCTCTCGCACCTCCCCTGCACTCTCTGCCAGTCTTGTAGTGGTGAAGTGTTTTTTTTGTCTGTCCTTGGTTTTAAGGCTTCTCCCTAGCTAGAGTTGGTTATTCAGGATTACTCAACAATTTAGTTGTAATTCCAGATTCATCCTGGGAGAGGTTAGTGCAGCTTCCACTTATCCTCCACCATCTTGGATCAACCCAAATGCCTTTACATGGTACCAAATGCCATGTGTGATCTTGCTCCTGTTCACCTTTCTGGTCTCATTTCTTGCTACCCTTCACTTATGCATATCCATTTTGCCTTTCCCATATGCCGTATTTTGCCTTGTATAATGTGCACCCATGTTTTAGGCCCAAACTTTTAGAAAAACAATCTTTCATCTTATGGTGTATAGATATAGAACTAGTACTACCCATGTATAATGCACATCCTTATTTTCCCCTCAAAAAATTTGGGCAAAAAAGTGCACATTATACATGGAAAAATATGGTAATTTTCCCTCTGCTTAGAAATGTAGGCTCTCCTTCTGCTCAAAACTACTTATATTAGATGCACTTCCATTTGGAAGTTTTTTCCAATCTAAGTCTGTGTTAGTTGTCTTCACCAATTTATATTATGAAGCCTAATTTTCTACATTACTTACTAGTCTGTAATTCCTTGAGGTAGGGACTGTATGTCTTATTCAACTGTTTTATCCTTATTGCATGGTAGAATCATTAATAAATATTTATTAAATAAATGAATTAAATTCACTAAAAATTCTTCAAATAACATATTCTAAACAACTCCATGTTCCAGTTATAATTATGTAGTAATATACAGTGCCTATAAATCTAGATTAAATTAAATAAAAATTTACTAACATTAGGATGTTATCGGGGAAGGTAGAGTATGCTAGGCAAGATATAGAAAGTTAGCATTAATAATCATTTTTATGGATTATAAAAACCCTTTCCTTTCAATTTTGTAACTATGTTTTTTTACATTTTATTTATTTTTATTTTTGCCTTTTTAAAATTATATTTTTTTGTTTATGATGTTAGAGTTGTACGAATTTTTTCCCTTTCCCCCAATCCACACAGCACCCCCTCCTCCCTCAGACAATCCCCACACCATTGTCCATGTCCATGGGTCATGCATTTCTGAGTATGTTCTTTGACTACTCTATTCCCTATGCTGTACTTTACATCCCCATGACTATCCTGTAACCACCAATTTATACTTCTTATTTTATTTTTTATTTCATTTCATTTTTTTATTGTTGTTTGTGTACAGTTGTCTCCATTTTCTTGCCACCACTCCCTGTCCCCCAACCCTCAATACTCCTCCCCTTTGGCTTTGTCCATGGGTACTTTATACATATTCCTTGATGACCCCTTCCCTTCTTTCTCCCATTGCCCCCTCCTCCCTTCTCTTTGGTTATTGTCAGTTTGTTCATTATTTCCATGTCTCTGGTTATATTTTGCTTGCTTGTTTGTTTTGTTGATTAGGTTCCACTTATCAATGAGATCATATGGTATTTGTCTTTCATCACCCGGCTTATTTCACTTAGCATAATGCTCTCCAGTCCCATCAAAGCTCTCGTGAAGGGTAGGAACTCCTTCTTTCTTTCTGCTGCGTAGTATTCCATTGTGTAAATGTACCACCATTTTGTGATCCACCCAATTTACTGATGGCCACCTAGATTGCTTCCAGCAGTTGGCTGTTGTTAATTGTGCTGCTGATTTGAACATTGGGGTCCATAGGTTCTTTCGAATGAGCGTTTCAGTATTCTTAGGGTATAAGCTCAGCACTGGAATTGCTGGGTAAAAACGCAGTTCCATTTTTAGTTTTTTGATGAAATTCCATACTGTTTTCCACTGTCACTGCACCAGTCTTCATTCCCACCATTGTACTAGGGTTCCCTTTTCTCCACAACCTTGGCAGCGCTTATTGTTTGTTGATTTGTTTATGATGGTCTTCTGACTGATGTGAAGTGGTATCTCATTGTGGTTGTAATTTGCATCTCTGATGGCTAGTGCTGCTGAGCATCCTTTCATATGTCTCTGGGTCATCTGTATGTCCTCCTTGGAGAAGTGTCTGTTCAAGTCTTTTGCCATTTTTTAATTGGGTTTTTTGTCTTCCTGGAGTGGAGTTGTGTGAGTTCTTTATATATTTTGGAGATCAAACCCCTGTCTGAGACATCATTTGCAAATATATTTTCCCATACAGTTGGTTCCCTTTTCATTTTGCTGATGTTTTCTTAGCGGTGCAGAGGCTTTTTATTTTGATGAGGTCCCATTTGTTTATTCTATCCTTTATGTCCCTTGTTCTAGGGAACATAGCGACAAAAATATTGCTGTGTGTAATATCTGAGATTTTCCTACCTACATTCTCCTCTAGGACTTGTATGGATCACAATTTATTTGTAAGTCTTTTATCCATCTTGAGTTTATTTTTCTGTATAGTGTAAGTTGGTGGTCAAGTTTCATTTTTTTTGCATGTAGCTACCCAGATCTCTCAATACCATTTGTTAAAGAGGCTATTTTTATTCCATTTTATGCTTGTGCCCGCTTTGTTGAATATTAATTGACAACAGAGATTTGGGTTTATTTCTGGGCTCTCTATTCTGTTCCATTTATCTATGTCCTGTTCTTGTGCCAGTACCAGACCGTTGTGATTACTGTGGCCTTGTAACATAGTTTGACGTCAAGTATGGTGATCCCTCCTGTTTTGTTCTTCTTTCTCAAAATTGCTGTCACTATTCTGGGTCATTTATGGTTCCATATAAATTTTTGAAGTGTTTGTTCTATATCTGTGAAATATGTCATTGGTACTTTAATAGGGATTGCGTAGAATCTATAAATTGCTTTGAGTAGTATGGATATTTTGATGATGTTAATTCTTCCAATCCATGAACATGGTACATGCTTCCATTTGTTTGTGTCTTCCTTAATTTCTTTCTTTGGTGTTGTATAGTTTTCTGAGTATAGTTCAATTACCTCCTTGTTTAGGTTTATTCCTAGGTACTTTATTTTTCTTACTGCTATATCAAATGGGATTTTTTTTTCCTGATTTAGGTTATTTCCTTGTTGGTGTATAAAAATGCCTTTGATTTCTGAATATTGATTTTGTATCCTGCTGCTTTGCCAAGTTCCCTTATTAGGTAGAGTCATTTTTTTGTGGAGTCTATAGGGTTTTCTATGTACACTATTATGTGATCTGCAAACAATAACGGTTTTACTTCCTCCTTTCCAATTTGGATGCCTCATTTCTTTTTCTTGTCTGATCACTGTGGCTAGGACTTCCAATACTATGTTGAATAGAAGTGTTGAAAGCAGACATCCTTGTCTTGTTCCTGATCATAGTGGGAAAGCTTTTAGTTCTTGCCCATTGAGTATGATGTTGACTCTAGGTTTCTCATATATGGTCTTTAGTATGTTGAGGTATTCCCACTTTGCTGAGTGTTTTTATCATAAATGAATGCTGTACCTTATCAAATGCTTTTTCTGCATCTATTGATATTATCATGTGATTTTTGTCTTTCTTTTTGTTTATGTGATTTATTACATTTATTGTTTGTGAATATTGTGCCATCCTTGTATCACTGGGATGAATCCCACTTGATTATGTTGTATGATCTTTTCAATGTATACTGGATGTGGTTTGCCAATATTTTGTTGAGGATTTTAGTGTCTATGTTCATCAATGATATTGGCCTGTAGTTTTCTTTCTTTGTTGTTTCTTTGTCTGGTTTTGGGATTAGGATGATGCTGGCTTCATAAAAAAGAGTTTGGGAGCCTTCCCTCTTCTTGGATTTTTTGGAATAGTCTGAGAAGGATAGGGATTAGCTCTTCCTTAAATGTTTTGTGAAATTCTCCTGTGAAACTGTCCGGTCCATGGCTTTTGTGTGTTGGGAGTTTATGGATTACTGCTTCAATTTTGTCAGCTGTTATTGGTCTGTTCAGGCTTTCTGCTTCTTCTTCTTCACTCAGTTTTGGAAGATTATATTTTTCTAGAATTTGTCCATTTCACCTAGGTTTTCAAATTTCTTGGCATATAGTTCTTTTTAGTAATTTCTTACAAACCTTGTGTGTCTGTGGTATCAGTTATAATCTCTCCTCTTTCATTTCTGATTGTGTTTATTTGGGTCCTCTCTCTTTTTTTCTTGATGAGTCTGCTTAAAGGTTGTCAATTTTGTTTATCTTTTCAAAGAACCAGCTCCTGGATTTATTCATCCTTTGAATTACTTTAGTCTTTATGTCATTTAATTCTGCTCTGATCTTGATTATTTCCTTCCTTCTACTTGCTATGGGCTTTGTTTGTTGTTGTTCCTCCAGTTCTTATAGATGTAAGGTTAGGTTGTTTATTTGAAATATTTCTATATATTTTTGGGTAGGCCTGCATTGCTATGAACTTCCCTCTGAAGACTGCCTTATCCATTCAACTACCCTATATATTTAATTGGAGCATTTAATCCATTGATATTTAAGGTTATTACTGATAGCTACTTATTCATTTTTGCCATTCCTTTCTGGCTTGCAGTATTTCCATTGAGAAGTCAGCTGCTAGCCTCATCAGGTTTCCCTTGTTTGTTACTTCCTGTTTCTCTCTTTCTGCCTTTAAGATTCTCTCTTTGTCTTGGAAGTTTGTCATTTTAATTACGATGTGTTGTGGAGTGTGCCTCTTTGGGTTCATTGGGACGCTCTGTGCTTCCTGGACTTGTGTGAATTTTTCTCTCATCAAATTAGGGAAGTTTTCCATCATCACTTTTTCAAAATGGTTTTCTATGCCTTGTTCCTCTTCTTCTCATTGTGGTATCCCTATGATATGGATGTTATTACATTTCATGTTGCCCTGCAGTCCCCTTAACTCTTCTTCATTCTTTTTGAGTCTTTTCCTTTTCTTGCTTTTTCTGTGAGTTTTTTTCTACCTTTTGCTCCAGATCGCTGATCTGATACTCTGCTTCATCTAGCCTGTTTTTGATTCCTTCTACTGTGTTCTTCAATTCAGAAATTGTATTCTTCATTTTTCTTGATTCTTGTTGATAGTTTCTATGTCCTTTATCATACTCATGTAATTCACAGTAAGTTCCTTGTAGCTTCCCTGTAGTTTTTGGTGATTCTCACTGAGCTCATTGAGCTTCCTTATAACAATTGTTTTGAAGTCAGTATCTGATAGTTGACTTGCCTCTATTTCATTTAGCACTCTTTCTGAGGGTTCCTTCCTTCCTTCCGATTGGGGGTTGCTTCTTTGTCTTCTCATTATTTGTTCAACTCCTCTTGTTTGCTTCTGCTTCTTAAATTGATCTGTTTTGACTCCCCGAGTTTGTGTTGTGAACTTCTATGGTAGGAGACTTGTGAGATTCAGTGGTGTAGTCTCCTTGACCTTCCAAACTTGATGCTTTTGGGATGCCCTTTGTGCCATTAATGTTGGCTTTCTGGATGTTATTGGGTTTTGATTGTTTTGGGGTCTTTTTTTTGGTGGATCATTACTCCAGCTTGTTGAGTGAGGGTCACTCTGTCCGCTATGTCTAGTATGCTGTTGTGCAGGTGCTGCCAGAGCAAAACCACAAAACCCAGGAAACAAACCCACACCTGTAAAAATAACTCCTCCCCCCACTGCAGTCCCACTATCAACAGCCAATAAACCAGTATTAATAAGAATGTAGAGATTAAGACTATTTTAAGAAAGGAGAGTGAGTATGAGATGACCTACTGAAAGAAAAAGGATTTTGAGAGGGTTTAGGGAGGAGCACTAGTAAAAGTTGGGAGTTGGAGCAATGTGAAGAGAGAAAGTAAAATTTACATCATGCATAAAAAGGGGAGTAAATAATATGGAATGGAGTATGAGAAGGGAAGCATATAGTATTTGGTTTAAACAGAAATTAAAATAAAATAAAATTATTTTATCTTAAGATAAAGTGAGTGAGAGAAAGAAAAAGGAAGGAATAAAGTAAATAAATAATAAAAATATAGAAACAAAATTGGAGAGAAAGATCCACCACAGCACTGTCAACAACAAGAGAGCTAAAATTACTATAGGTGGTATGGGAATAAGAGGGGAAACAGAAAGAAAGAAAAGTTTAAGAGGTGTCTAGAGGAATGGGAAGGGCCTTTGGAATGATAGAGAGAGAAGGAATACTAAGAGTGAGGATCAAAAACCAGGCTAAGACAGAGAAAAATTAAAGTATGGGGTGAAAGGAGAAAGAAGAAAGGAGAATATAGAAAAACTAAAGGACAGGATGAAAGAAATAGAAGAGAAAAAGAAAAAACAGGCGAAGACAGAGCAAAATAAAAAATTCAAGACAAAAAGAGGGGAGGGGACCAGTAAAATTTGGTACTTGAAAGACAAAATTAGTGAAGATCTAGAGATAAAATTGAAAAACATATATCCCTGGCTGGTGTGGTTCAGTGGGTTGAGCATCAGGCTGCGAACCAAAGGATCGCAGGTTCGATTCCCAGTCAGGGTACATGCCTGTGTTGCCAGCCAGGTTCCCTGGTACAGGACACGTGGGAGGCAACCACACATGCATGTTTCTCTTCCTTTCTCCCTCCCTCCCTGACTGTCTAAAATAAATAAATAAAATCTTAAAAAAAAAAAAGAAAATATGCAACAACAACTCCCCTACCCACAATCAGCTAGCAAAGATTGCTGAAGTTGGAGATAGAATGCTGGTATTTTAAAAGCAGGGAAAAAGGATGTGAGATCACCCATAATTGCTTTTGTGTGTCTGTACAGGGGAGAAATAGTAAGAGTGTGGAATGGAAACAAGTTGTAGGAAGAGAGAAAACAAAATTTAAATGAAAATGATGAGAGGAAAGAAGGTAAAGTGGGGTAAGAAAAAGGAGGGGCAAAATATGTGACTTGAAATAAACTACAGTATAAAATCTAATGACTTAATATGCAGAAACTTGCTGGACAAGCAATGAATGTTAAAAAGATATGCAGGAAAGAAAATATCACTAATCATGGAGAAGACCACAGTGGATTTTGTCTTGGTAACTTCTATTATTTATCACTGTTTCTTTCTTTTGAGATCCACCTCTGGTGATGTCAGTTGTTGGCCCCATCTGACCTTAGATAGCCTATTCAAGATTTCCAGGGATCTATTGTCTGTGGCTGTATCCTTCCGTTGTTAATCTAGTCACTGGACTCAGCAGTCAGGTTTAAGCACGGTAGGGTGGAGCAGAATCCCTCCTGGGGTTGAGGCTACTGTTTCCGCTGCTGCTGAGGGGAGTGGTCTGCCTGAGCACAATGGCTGCTGCTGTATGGGGGTTGACTGAGTGCCAGGATCCTGGTGGCTACTCTCTCAGTTCTCTCCCCAAAGCCTCTGTCCCCAGTCTCTCCTTAGATGTCTCTAGTTCACTCTGCCCTTCACCCCCTTTGCAAGGGATCTATTGTCTGTGGCTGTCTCCTTCAGTTGTTAATCAGTCACTATGCACGCAGCAGTCAGGCTTAAACACCACAGCGCCAGGGCAGAGTCCCTTCTGGGGGCAGGGCTATTGTTTCTCCTCAGGCTGCTGCTGCTCAGGGTGTAGTCTGCCTGACCTCGATGGCTGCTGCTGTATGGGAGATGATTCAGCACTGGAATCCCAGCGTCTACACTCTTAGTTCTCTCCCCAAAGCTTCCATCCCCAGTCTCTCCTCAGGCTTCTCCAGCCCACTCTGCTCCCACCTTTGTGAGAGCCCTGGGTAAGTGGCTGCAAATGAAAATTTTTGTGTTGGCCCTTTTAATGTCTCTTTGCATCTCCAGATACCCATCTCTGGCAGAGAGCAACCCTGCTGCTTTTCACTGCTGGTTGTTAGCTGTGTGCTTTTTGGGCTCTGGTACTCTAGGCTGGGTATCCCAGCTTAGGATTTGGACCCCATTCTTCTCAGGGGGATCCAACTGGCTGCTTAATTATTCCTCCAGTGCTGTCTCCTGTGGGTGCCCAGCCAGCCCTCCCGAGTGTCTAC
>PVJI01032416.1:0-12220 GCA_004026765.1 Micronycteris hirsuta
TGTCTGTACCCCTCCTTCTCACCACACAATCACTATGTCTAATTGACCTTGTGGTAGACTCCACGTTCACTACCAAAATGAGCTGTTGACAGAGGCCCAATCATCTGACAACTTGATCTGACATAGCTTTTTGTCACACCCCGTGCTTGAACATTAGATACAATATTGGACAACTGGATATATTACCTGTTACCTTTTCTGTAAGTTGAGAATCATATTTATTTATTTTTGTAACAAATCCTATGTTAGCCCAATGAGATGATGCATTTCAAAGCTCTTGAACATTACAAAGTATTATGCTAAAGCCCAAATTCTTAGCTATTATTTGTAATAGAAGTCGATGGTAGTGAGGAAAGACAAAGAAGAGGAAATGATAAAGTCTGGCTCATTTCCTTTTTGATTTAGAATGAATCACCGAGTGTATTTAGTTTCTGTTCCTTTTTTTAAAGCATGAGTTTTCAACTTTGCTACTCATAAGTTTAAGTCTTATAAAGTGTTTCCTGCTGAAATGCCATGCTGACTGGAATTCAGCAGCAAATAAATATTGCTGTCCTCACTAATTTGAAACAGTATGAGTTTTAAACCTCTAGCTGTGGGAGATTTATTAAGATTACAGTTTTCATCACCATCCCGTTAGTCCATCAAGATAGGTCAAACCTGTATAATTTCTTAAAAACTAACAGCAATTTCTATTCTTTTCAGAGGAGGTCTTTTGAGCCAGCAATGTTGTGAGAAGCACAAGCTCCAAGTCAATGAAACGCATATCTAGATATTCCTGTAAAGATGTTAAACCGAGCCCGGTTTTTGGATGCAATAAAAATTGTTGACTATTTTATTTAATTATAACTCTGTACACACTAAATGTTTCTTGGTAAAAAGGCATACTTACTACACATCAAATTATTTGTTATGCTTTTTAATGTGTTCTCTTATGGGAAGTAAGCTAAAATGAAAACGTGATCCTGTCATTCACTCTGAATGGGTGAATATTGGTAAAACACTATTTTTAACTATTGTATGTGCCTAAGTATCATTCCAATGAATCGCCCAATTACTATATTTGTTGATTGAGAGTAATTGGCTTCTGGTAAATGATTAAACAGTCAGTAACATGAGTCATCTTGCTCTGAGTTCACCAATACTCCTACAAAATGTGTTTCAGAGAAATACTTTAGTATCTAACATGGGCAATGGAAGAAATACTTTGAGAAAAATTCTAAAATGTGGCAAGGAGTGTTATTTATGCAACGACAGGCAGCATTTGAAATGACCCCTCTCATGTTGGACAGATTTAAATTAATACTCAAGTGAACACTGGTATCTTGCCTAATAGACCAGTCATAATTGTGAAATTTTGAGAACAAATTGGATCATTATATAACAAATCCAAATATAAAGGCGTTGATTGTGTCTTTTTTTCCTAAGATCCTAAAGTAAATACTTTTATAAGGCAAAAAAAAAAGTCTCCTTTGAAGATAATGATAAATTAAATAATCCAATAATCCTTGATATACATAAGCCCTCAGTCAATATTTTTCAGTGAGTAAATATCTATTATATAATTCTACATTTTCAGATTAGACTTATTGACTTTAAGTGATATATGCATATTTATGCATGGGAGAGAGCACTAGATTTCAAGAAAATTACCTCATGTACTTTGTGAAAGGTAATATTTTGTTCGTATTAATAAGACTTTGGACAAAACTATTCACTTACCAAGTTTACTTTTTAATCCATGTGTTCCTTCCCTTTGGAAAAATGAGTTTTTTTATTATAATACTTGAGATAGTTTAGGAGAGTAGAAAAATCACTGATCTATTTTGTAAACTTATGATACTAAACAAATCACTTACATTTTTAATAAATTCTTTGCTGCCTCTGGAAAATGATTAAAATGCTTCAAATCCATGTGATCAAATCCGCCCACTTATTACACTTTCGCTTACTTTCACAAATTGCTCCATAAATTCAAGATGTGAATGTCATAACACAGTTCTTTCTAAGTAACTGCCAAAGTGCTTCTATACCTTATAAGCAGAAACATCTAAGTGCCTCCTTTATCTGCTCTGTACTTCCTTTAACTGTGCAAAAGCTCTGGGTGTTTACTTGGTCAAAGCTACTTCTGAGGCCAGGCAGGCAGCAAAGCAGAGTTTAGATCCATCCCCACTCTCTCTCACTGTCACAGAGAATCAATGCCTTGCCTATGGACCTTGTCCATCCTTTGGTGGTACCAGGCCTAGAATGCCATTCACTCACTGTGGGGTCCACCGACATAGCTCAGATCTCTCTCCCTCTCTCTCCCTCTCCCTCTCCCTCTCTTATTCTCTTCACATACCCAAGGTGTCAGCACCACTTTTCTTCACTGAGGCCCCTTAAGCCATTGCACTGTGCTTGGGTTATGCACTATTTTCTTCTTTATTCAACATACTTCAGGATACTCTCGCTGAGCCTTGATTGAGCTTATCCTGCTTTCATCCAACTATGTGTCCAGAAAGCAACAGCTGGTGCCTTTGATTTTAGGAGTTCCTGCACTTTGGGGCCAGTTCAGCTGTCTCTAAGGTAGGGATCTCAGGCAAACTTATCCAAAGTTCCCACAATCAAATTGCAGGATATTAACTTCATGTCTGTACTATTACTGGTGAATATTACCTGCACTAGAAGATTTATTTCAAGAGACCCTTAGCCACCATCATGTCCAAGGAAGATGTGGCTTTTAAGTAATCTGCTCAGTAGGTATTTCATTAGACTCTTTTCCTACACAAGCATTATGAGAATGTTTTACCTTAGAACACTGAATTCTAAAATGTGAGATTTACTAAGATAGTGAAATGTCTCTACAGATACATATTCCCAAGTAGCATGATTCACATAAAGAAATGATTCCTTTAGTCAATAGCCCTACTCACCTACAGCTGTGAAGACAGAATCTATGCAAGTACAGAAAATTTGTGACCATTAAAGAAATGAGTATACACCTAATTTTATTCATGTTCTTATTTTTAGTGTTTTAATTATGTTTTGATTCTTCATTCAATAAAATTTGTTCATAAATTTCAAATAGATGATTTAAAATAATTACTGAGTATACTATTTGCCGATTTTTAAATCCAAAAAAGTACTAGATTATTTTCATAAAACATTAAAGCATTTTGGACCCAAACAAATCAGAACTGTCAGTATGCTAATAAATGGCCTTTATAACAAACAACTGAGTGTTATTTCTTTCCTTTCAGTAGGGAGGATACTGCAATAAAATTACAATTTAATATTATATTTGAAATACATGGCTCAAATATATAAAATGCATGTGGTTGAGAAATACTTCTGAGAATAACAGAATAAATAGAATACTAGATATTTCCCTACTTTACATATATGACTTTGTTGTATCGCTGTATTGGAACGTCTCTCAAGATTCTATACCTTTATTTTACTTTTCTTATCTACAACCTGATTTTTCACTCTTATTAGTTTAATTATTGTTTTTTTTTTTTAATGTGCTCATTACTCTAGTTCTATATGAAGGTATATCTACCAATTCTCCTTTAATCCTCCCACTCTGTGAACCCTTAAATTCTAGCAATTGAATGAGATTAATTTCTACATACAGACTACATGTCTCTTAGGATGAGGCAAAAGTCTTCCAAGGGAAACCAAGAGGCTTTTTTTGAGTATGGTATGTGTGTGTGAGTGAACAATTCAAATGATTAGCTGTATCTCTTGAGTTTTCTTGAAAATGATCCATCTTCTTTTGTTTGCTTTCTCTTTTTGTCACAAGGTTAAAATGTGTTCTTGTTCCTCACACTTCCTTCTTTTATCAGTTATCTAGTGTAAAATGTTGCAGAGTATAAAGCACTAAGCAAAAGGATTAAAGTTGGATGCTCGTCCCACCATGCACAAGCTCATGCACAGCCTTAGTAAGGATTTTGTCTTTAGGCTCAACATCTTACGTGATGTTTCTACTTCCTCATTATATGATGTCTCTCCATTGGATGCCACCTCCTCATTAGCTGGTGTGACCACGTCAATTGTGAAGATTTATATTAAATATCCTGGCTCATGGTGAACGTTAATGAACTTTAGCTGAATATAAATAGTTGTTGGTGAACCCACAGTGTATAAATAAAGTTGGCTGCATTTGAAAATAAATTGTATTATGATTTTTGATAGGTTTCTAATCATCTTGCTGAACTGTGGGTTAACTCAGGCAATAATTTATTTGTCAACTATTTCTCAAGTGTCAAGTGTTTATAACACTGTGCTAAGTATCATGGCAAAGGGGACTCAGACTGAAAAAGTAACCATTAAACCTCATTCCCTCCAACTGGGTCAGATTTTCTTCTTTGTGCCAAGAGTTTGTGCTTAGTTTTGTTTTCTTAACTATTTGAGCTCAAATATTGTATTTCTTTTACTGCTTATGCTGCTTCTTCCATGCCACACACATTCTCAATAACAATCAATTAAAATAGGAGATGAACAAAGCAAGACAAGTTGAAGGGGATTTCTGACTTAGGATGGATGTTGGTGGATGCTCAGCAGCGTTGCTGTGCCTCCAGATCATTTTCCTAAAATGCCTGAAAGTCTCTCTCTGCCATTTTGGCTTCCAGTTCTGTCATTCACAACTGAGCATCTTCTTTAAAATAAAGTCACCTGAGAGATCATTGAAAGCTACTATTCTTCTCATATCAATATAAACTTACAATTTTGTATGTATTTACTTCCCCAAAGTAATCTGATTTTTCACCAAATAGTCCCATTATCAACTAAGCTTTTGGAAAATGTTTATTTTATGGATTATGTGCAGTCATATATATATTTATATCAATATTTCATGGAATATATTCCATGGAACAATTGTTTTGGAAAATACTGTGTGCTATCCTCCTCTGAGATCACAGTCTCCAGTAATATTAAAAAGAAGACCTTGCTCAATACTGAAACAAAAATCATGTTTAATACACTCTAACTCATCATTTTCTAAACTCATTAGATCATGGAATACTTTCCTGTTGCCTTTCAGGTTCTTTAAGAACTTACTTTCTAACTCATAGTTTAAGAAAATTGGATTCAACTCCACCTTATAAACCATAATGCATAGAACTCTTGTTCAAAGGAAGGCCTTTTGCTGGTAAAATTACAACTATACTAAATCAGATAGGAGTAAGGAGCTAATAATTCATTCACATTGATATTTTGTTGGCATGTAAACAAATCAATTTACATGGCACTAAAATGCTACTCATATGATTAATCTCATCTCTCATTTTTGTGTTATTTTAATTGGCCAAACTATTAATCAATTATTGGGAAACCAATCCTATCTTGGGGACAATTTGTACAAGTATTTCATTTTTAATGCTCTCATAAAAGTAGACCCTAAGTATATCTATCAAAAATATATTCCTTTATCTTCTTAGTATTCACCTTCAATATACATTTTGAATTAGTATTCTCTCCTACTGCTTATCTTGCCTAACATTTTAAGGAACTGACAGTTTTTTAAAATAAATTAAATCTAAACTTTTTTTTCAATGTGTAAATTAATTCCAGTTCTTAACCATGTTTCTTAATCAGTTTTTCTTCCGTATAGCCATATATATATGTTTGCAAAATTTTAAAGATTTTTCTCAAAGTACAGTTATTAATGTCTTTGTTTAGTGTTAAAAGTTATTCTCCTCCAAATTCATGAAGTCTCAGGATCAAATGAGCTTGGTGACATTTGCATTGTTTTGTTGATTACATCTTGAGGTGGCCCATCATTTGTCCTGGACTCCATATCCTTCATGCTGGGGTCATCTGTTCCCTTTTCTAATTTGAGTTTCCCAGCTCTTCTTTTACCCCCTCATTTGTTTAAAGAAAAATACCACCATTTTAAAATACTTAGATAAGTATTGGATGCATTTTTTCTTTACTTTCATCTGCATTAATTGTGTACTATGTTGTAACTTCTTTCTAGACCATATTTGGCTGAAACTACTGGAGAAGAATAATATTTGTTAACGAAGAAACAGTGATAGTGATTTTACTCAAAAAATGTCCCAGAGCTGTTGGTAATACTTTAAAATAATATTGATGTAAATGTGGCACCCAAAAGTAACTTGTTCAATACGAAATAGCTAAAACAGACAGAGCCCTGCTTGGAACCCCTGCTTCTCTACCACAAAACTTTATTTTATAAATAAAATTCTGAGCATGGCTGAGCTTGATACTAACCGACCCACATGCTTTCTATCATGCTTTTGTTTCCCTGACCCTTAAGAGGACAAAAAAAAAGAGATGTTCTCACCTTAGTCTGCATCCGAAGTATTACCCTAGTTTCTATTTGTACCTTTTTAATAATTTTGATTAATAATGATAGACACAGTTCATTGATTTGTGCTTTTACTTAACATATATTGATGGATTGATTACTATGGGCCAGATACTATTCTATATTTGTGATACACAGCGAAAAGTAATACAAAAATGGTTCTTGATTTTATTTTATAGGAATCACAGACATACAATAAATTTGTAATCAATGTACAGATTTTGAAACATGATAAGAAGCTGTTATACTACAGAGTAAAATGTGAGGGTGACATTTAAGCAGAGTCCTGAAGAATGAGAATGAGCTAGTCGTGCAAACTCATGGAAAATAGTTCTATCAGAAGGGAGAACAGGTGCAAAGCCTTAAGTCGGGAGCCATCTTGGCTGCTTAAAAGACGTAAAGAAAACCAACATCTCAGACTACAGTGAGCAAAAACAAAAGCGATAAGCTGTAAGATAAAAAACAACACTCCAGATTTTATAGGATATGGTAGACTATATTAAAAGGTTACTTCATGTGTAATGGATACCCTGAATGCTTTTAAGCAGAAATATGATATGATCTGATTTATATTTTATAAATATTAATATGAGTGTAAAGTCGAAAGCTGATTCTGGGAACTATGGAATAAACAATAGTTTCAACCAAATATACCATTTGTCATATTTCTTAGAATGGAATGGGCTCATCACCAGTTCACTGGTGAACTTACTCAGCAAAACTCCCATGAGCAACCCTCCAGTCCCTCAGTCCTTACGCTGTGACAATGGAGGATTGCAGATGCTACTCTGATAAGATGGTGGAGGTTTGGCCAGCCTGGGTCCCTAAATGGCATACACAGCAGAGGTCCTTGAAAATCAGTGGGAGATATGTAACACGAGCATGAAGTGGATACTAGTTGGGTTAAACCACTGCAGTGTTGGGGTAGTTTGCAACCACAACATAATCAAACGTATACGGGTAACAGAGAGAGCAATATGCAAAGAGGAAAACAAGATAAATACTGTAATAGTGTACATAAGACACAATGTTATTTTGAATTACTGGTGATTGTAGTCTATAGAGGTCAAGTGGAAATGGATTTGAATTACATTTTGTAGGTAAAGCAGACAAAACTAGTGGGTGGATTGGGTTTTCTGAGTGTCTTTTACATGGAATTTGCTTATTTCATGAATTGTCTCTTGGAATCTGAAACCCATTTTCACATTGTTCTCTGTTATCCCTCTGTTGCAAGAGCTGAAAGGCTGGAAACTCCATTCTGGACTCTAGTCAGCAGGCTGCCAGTTTATGTCCTGCAAATGCAAGCTCGGCTTCAACATGGTGGCTTCAACATGGTGACATGAGGGCTTTGAAAGATGCCAGACCGGATATTTTACCAGTACATTTCAGGTGTCAAAGGGGACCCAACTTCTTTTGATGCTAAAAGCCTTGTTTGGAGTAGTCAGGGACTGTTGCACTTCATTCTTTCTGAAGAGCTAGCAGCTGTTTACCTAATCTTGACTCCAGCTCACCTAACAGTTTCCTAAACCCCTAATTCTTGGTATTAAATCTCTTCTTGATAGAAATGCTTAGAGCTGTTTTTATGTTTTCCACACAAACGTTTAACTATCAGGTATAATACAGCATACCGTCTTACTTTCTAACAAATCATGCCAGTAATCAGAGGAAACTGAGGCTCACAAAGCAAAAGGTGTTGTCTAAGACCCTTTCATTATACTTGGTGTAACAGACCCATAAACCCAGTTCATAACTTGTGATTCATAACTTGTGCTCTCTCTATTTTAGCATGCCCCTCTAAATCCTAATATTATTCTGTATGAAGTGAAATTTTAAATAATTCTCTCGTAAACTTAGTACCTATGATTGACACCCTCACAATTTATGTCTTCTTTCTCAGCAATGAAATTTCTGCTTGGTGCATCTCAGCACAGCTTTACTTCAGTGTCTTTCCCATCTGATTGTCATTTAGCATAAAGCCACCAAATCAGATTTCATAACTTGAAACTTCACGAATTTGCTGGTTTAGTTTACAGGTAAGTGATACTCTGCAGAACTGCTGTTAGGAATTCAGTAACACCACAGTGGGAAATGAGAAAGTAGACATTTTTGAAGAATTGGGGTAAAAAGCTTTAAAGAACTATTTTTGAGTCAAATGCCTTTCATCACAGAGAGGAACATTAAGGAAATGCCTAAGTAAGCAAAATGATACAGCTGGAGATTTTTTTTTTAATTTTATTTTTGCAAAGATATTTTGCTTAAATGTCCTGGGAACACACTTTTTAAAACTTATCAAAATAAATTAACTCTACACTTTCTTCTTCATAGTCAAGAGTGTCCTTTCATTTAAGAGGAGCTTTAGGTATAAGTAGAATGAGCAACTGCTTACTTAGAAATAGTTGATGAGGAAAAGTAGAGAGAAGCAGACACCCGTGCACATAGCAGGCACCGTGAGGACACCGAACACGTGAAGACATATACAAGCTTGTATAGGGTGAAATACACCATATTTTAGGTTTGGGGTGGGAAAGATGTTGGCACTCCATTCTTCCAAATGAACTGTGAGATGCTAAAAGTCAGGAGATATTATTCACGTATGGTTCTATTATCTATAACATAATCAGTGTTTGAGTCTGCCCAGGCTGCCGTAACACATCGCCCCAAATTGGGGGACTTAAACACACTGTGTTTTCTCCAGTTCTGGGGGCTGAGCACACAAGATCGAGGTGCCCGCACACCCCCCTTCTCCACGTGTCCCACATGGCCTTTCCTCTGTGCATACCTATCTTTGTTGTCTCTTCTTCTTGAAAGAACACCAGTTCTATTGAATTAGAGCTCCATTTTGATGACTTTATTTACCTTTTCCTAACTAAGGCTCCATCTCCAAATATTGTCATCTTGAGAGCTGCAGCTTCAACAAATGAATTTGTGGGACACAATTGGGTCCAAACATACACATAGGGAAACCTCAATAAATATATGTAGAAATAAATTTGAAACTAAAAATCACAGATGGAAATTATGATTTATGTAACCATGTCAATTTCTAAGAAACCATTACAAAGTATCTCCCTAAAATATGGGCAGGAAAGTTAATTACAAAGTCAGAGGAAGAAATACATCTTCAATGACTGCATCAGAGGAATCAGAAAGAAAATGTCATTTTTATTCTTTAATCAATATTAGTCAATATTTAGTCAATATTTTTCTCATGTTTTTATTCAATAAGTTTGTGAATGAGGCCAGTATTTAATTTTATCTTCTGCTGGGTACATTCTCCCTGTTCATTTAAAATATAAATTAATTAATTAATTAAACACAATAGCATTGACATTCAATGCCCCTGATATCTGGAGACTAAAGGTATTTCTAAGCTTAAAAGAGAAAGAAACAAAGAAAGAATAAATGTATGGATCAGTCTATGTCAAAATTAAAATGTTCCATCAATCATTGCCAATTTTTAAAACTGCACAACATACTAAGGAAAAGCAGTTGACAAATATAATATTTGAAATGCAGAAAATTAACTGGGAAGCACACAGAGAAAATATTCCTTCTTACTAATAATCAAGAAAATACAATTCATATGCTATTCCTCACCTAAAATAGTAATTCAAATTGTAGGCAGCTTCTCAGTAAAAAAGACGCTTTCATATGTTGCTAGATGGTATGTAAATAAAAACTATGACTTTGGTTACTCTGGTTACTGTCAGTTTGTTCTTAGTGTCACCAGTGGGGGGGGGCAGGAGAGGATAATGGGGGGGAGGGGGGAAAGGTTGACAGGCACATGTACAGAGGGCACATGGACAAAGCCAAAGCGGGGGCAAGGTCATGGGTGGGAGGCGGGGATGACTGGGGAGGGGAGAAAATGGAGACAACTGTACTTGAACAGCAATTAAAAAAAGGAAAGAAGGTAAAAAAAATAAAAACTATGACTTTGAAAAACATAATGACCACATATACCGGGGACTTAAAATTTTATCTCCACTGCTCTGGTTTTGTTAACTCTGAGAAGAAATTACAAGTAAAAATACTGTGTAGTAGGCTGAATAAAATAACCTACAAAGATCTGATGTTCCACTTCCTGGAGCTCATGTTGAAAAGGCGTTTTAGATGTGATTAAGAATCATAAGATTGGGATATTGTCCTGAAATGTCCAGGATATTTCACAAGTGTCTTTATAAGAGAGGGCAAAGGGAGATTGAACACACTTACACACGCACACACGTACGAGAAGACGATTTGGAACTGGGGCAGAGACTTGAAGGCGTCTTCCTTAAACACTGCAGACTACAGGAATGTGGTGACAAGCCAAGGGACGCCAGGAGACAACAGAGGCCGGGAGAGGTGGGGTGCGGATTGTCCGATGGGGCCTCTGGAGGGCGCACTGCCCTGCCGGCACTTTGACTTTGGGCCAGTGTCATTGATTTTGAACTTTTGACCCCCAGAGCTGCAAGAGCATACATTTTTGTTGTTTTATTCAGCAAGTATGAGTTACATTTTTACAGAAGACACAAAAAGGAGTACATGCAGATTGAAAAATATACTTCTTATAGCATTGTTTTAAAAAATCAAGCAATTAAACTCCCAAAATGATGGAAATGGTTGACTTGGTTATGGCACATATCTGTAAGTGGGTATTACACTTTAAGAGAAATATTTTAATTCATGTTAGATAACAGAAAATTTACATAATATGTAATCAAGTGAACAAAAGTTATGTAACAATAATTACAATTACAAAGCACAAAGATCTTTTATTTTGATTTGCAATTCTTAAAAGGATGGAAATCAATCACTGTCTACTGTGACTCTCTCTGGCAACGTTCTGAAGTTAGTGCAGAGGTACAGGAAAGTGTACGAGCCTGCAAATCTCTGAGAAAGGGAGGGATAAAGCAAGTGGCGCTGTCGCTTCGCCTGCCATTGGGAGCAGCCAAGAAAGACCACTCACACAAGCACTGCACGGAGCAGGCTTTACTCACACAGAGAAGAGGTGGAGCAGCATCAGCTTCCAGAGTGGGCGCTGGTCCCCATACCCTGTGGGTCTCCTCCACAGCCGTAGCAGGGAGGTGGTCCGCAGGTACTCCCCTTTTACTGCAGGTGGAGAACCATATAGATAGTCTCCCCGCACTGTAGATATCGCAGAGGGGCGGCCACATGTTACGTAACACGTGCACTCTTAACCAGACAAAAGGGTCCTAATCAAGCCCAGAAGAGGGGAACATTCTCCCAAACAAGATGATGAGCACAGCATAGGCTGTGAGGGCCCCTTATCATCCTGCAAAAAAAAAAAAAAAAATGTTTCCTCCACTTTCCTCAGCCTCAGGTACTGATATGCATACTGATGTATTTAGGCAGAAGTATGCTGACGTCTGCAATATACTTTGAAATGATTTCGACATCTGGTAGACATAAACAGATGAGCAGTAAGACAATTGGTTGAATTTGAGTAATAGGTATATAGATGTTCAGTGTAAAGTTTTTATAACTTTTCTGTATGTTCGAAATGCTTTATAATTAGACATTAAATGAGAGAAATAGGAAAAAATCTTTTTACCACAGGTTTATTTATGTATATTAAAATTATACACATACAAAACAACATTACATGCTATGCTGCAGTTTTAAAGAGTGTGTGTAAACAATAGCCAAGTGCTGGAAACAACCTAAGTGCCCATCAGCAAATGAGTAGATCAAGAACTATGGTACATTTACACAATGGAATTCTATGCAGCAGAAAGGAAGAAGGAGCTTATACCCTTTGCAACAGCATGGATGGAACTGGAGAGCATTATGCTAAGTGAAGTAAGCCAGGCGGTGAGGGACAGATACCATATGATCTCACCTTTGACTGGATCATAATCAACAAAATCAGAAAGCAAGCAAAACATAACCAGAGACATTGAAATT
>PVJI01032417.1:0-12212 GCA_004026765.1 Micronycteris hirsuta
TCTTAACCTCCCCCTGTCTGTTGTCTACCTACCATTTATGCTACCTGTTCTGTGCCCCATTCCCACCCTCTCCCTCAACCACTCCCCTGTTGATGTTCTTCCATACCTTATATAACTCCCTTTAACATTTCATACAATAAAGGCTGGGTGGTGATGAACTTCTTGAACTTGACCTTATCTGAGAAGCACTTTATCTGCCCTTCCATTCTAAATGAAAACTTCGCTGGATAGAGTATTCTTGGATGTAGGTTCTTGCCTTTCATGACTTGGAATACTTCTGTCCAGCCCCTTCTTGCCTGTAAGGTCTCTTTTGAGAAATCAGCTGACAGTCTTATGGGAATTCCTTTGTAGGTAACTGTCTCCTTTTCTCTGGCTGCTTCTAGGATCCTTTCCTTATTTTTGATCTTGGTAAATGTAATTATGATTTGTCTTGGTGTGTTCCTCTTTGGGTCCAACTTCTTTGGGACTCTCTGAACTTCCTGGACTTCCCGAAAGTCTATTTCCTTAACCAGCTTCGGGAAATTCTCCATCATTATGTGTTCAAATAAGTTTTCAATTCCTTGGATTTCTTCTCCTTCTGGCAGCCCTATGATCCGTATGTTGGGCCGTTTACAGATGTCCTGGAGGTTTCTGAGCCCCTCCTCCGTTTTTTGAATTCCTGTTTCGTCATTCTTTTCTGGTTGGATGATTTTTTCTTTCTGCTGGTCCACTCCGTTGATTTGAGTACCAGTTTCCTTCTTATCCCTATTGGTTCCCTGCAGATCTCTCCTCATTTGTTCAAGCAATTTCGATAATTTTTCATCGAATTCTGTGAGCATCCTGATTACTAGGGTTTTAAACTGTGCATCTGATAGGTTGGCTATCTCTTGGTCGGTTAGTTCTGGAGCTTTGATCGGTTCCTTTCTTTGGGCCATTTTTTTTCCCTTGGTGAGCCTGTTACTGTAAGGAGGGTGGAGCCTTGGAGTTCACCTGGGCAGGGAAACTCACGGTCGCTGTGTTGTGACGTAGCCTGTGGGGGCGGGACCTGAGAGCAAAATGGCGCCTGCTCCGCTCTCCGTGCCCACACCGCCTCCTGCAAGCAATTCAAGCCCCTCTGCACTGGCTCCGGGGGTCGCTCCGGGGTCGGTGGACGGGCTGCACAGCTCCAATCCCCTGTGGGTCTCCCCAATGAACTCTCCTGTGAGGCTGGTAGTTCCTCCCGCCTCGGACTCCACCCACACAGGTGCTCTCAATCTGCGCTGATGGGTTGCCCCCTGCTTTCTCTCCCGGTCTGTCTGCCTGCAAATGCGGACCTGCCTGGTCCACCAGTCTCGGCCCCGCTGGGTCCGGATGAGCTGGGCGCTGGCCGCGCTTTGGTCAGGCACTCCCGTCTTGGTGTGCTGCAGCCCCGCGGGAACCGCCCCTCCAACCGCGCGGTCCTGCCGTCTCCTCACCAGCTCGCCGCAGGGTCGCCCAGCGCTCTCCCTCCGCCCTGCTCCTCCTGGCTCACCAGACTGGATGAATGTATCTTCTTTAATTCCTTGGTTGTCGGACTTCCTCTCAATTCGATTTTCTGTCAGATCTGGCTGTTTTCGGTTGGGTAAATTTCTGGTTTTTTCCTTCTTTGGTTGTGCAAGGAGGCATGGCACATTCACCTATGCCGACATCTTGCCCTGACTCTTTTCTTAAAGATTATATTTATTTACTTTTAGAGGGAGAGAAAGGGAAGGAGAAAGTGAGGGAGAGAAACATCATCATACATTGACTCTTATAATCATGTTAAGCTCCTTTAAGCTATGAATGGTTTTCTTTGAGGTCTCTTATTATTCAAAGTAGTTAACAAGCTAATTGTAGTCGTGTTTAAAATAAACTAGTTTGATTAAGTAGACAACCCATTACTTAATGTAATATTTTGCAATGTGCATCCAACTGTTTTATTTTTTATTTTTTTAACTTTAAAAAAATTTTTATGTTGAAATAATTCCAAACTTGTATGAAAATTACAAGAATAGTACAAAGAGCTCTCATATACTGTCACTCTGATTCCCCAATTTAAAAAATTTATTTATTTATTTATTTATGAGAGAGAGGAAGGGGGAGAAAGAGACATCAATTTGTTGTTCCACTCAGTTATGCACCCATTGGTTGCTTCTTGTATGTTCCCTAACCATGGATCAAACCCACAACCTTGGAATATCGAGACAACACTCTAACCAACTGAGCAGATTCTCCAATTACTCACATTTGCTGTATCATTCTCTCCTTAAATAAATATATATTTTATTATTTTTCTAACCAATGGAGAGTAAGTTGCAAATATGATAACCATTGACCCTAAATATTTCAATGTGTACTTCCTGAAAGACAAGGGCCCTCTCCTATACAATGATAGTGCTGCCATCAAAATCAGGAAATTAACAATTATACAATACTGCCATCTAATCTACAGAATCCATTCAATTTCACCAATGTTCCAATAATGTCCCTTAAAAATCAATCAGTCAGTGAATAATATATATTTTTTCTTCTGGTGCAGGAACTAATCCAGAATCATGTGTTACATTTAAGTGTCACATATCTTTAGTTTTCCCCTATCTGAAACAGTTTCTCAGTTTCCTCAGTCTTTCATGACCTAAACATTTTTAGGGTACATTTCAGTTGTTTTGTACATGGTCCCTCAATCTGGGTCTACCTGATGTTTCCTTATGAGTAGATTTAGTTATGCATTTTTTGAAAAAATATCACAGAAGTAACATGTTTTGTCAGTGTATCATATTATGAGTCACACTGATTTGTCCACTACTAGTGATATTTGCTTTAATAACTGGTTAAGTTGGTATATACTAGATTTTTCCACTGAAAAGTTACTATTTTCCCTTTGTCATAAATATTTTGTAGGGCTGTATTTTGAAACTGTGCAAATATGCTGTTCCAATGGTGATTTTCTTTTTTTTTTTTTTTTTTTTTTTTTTTTTTTTTTTTTTTTTTTTTTTTTTTTTTAATTTTTTTTTTTATTTTTAGAGAGAGAGGAAGGGAGGGAGACAGAGAGGGAGAGAAACAGCAATGTATGGTTGCCTCTCACATGGCCCCCACAGGGACCCGGCCTGCAACCCAGGCATGTGCCCTGACTGGGAATCGAACCGGGACCCTTTGGTTCCCAGCCCGTGCTCAATCCACTGAGCTACACCAGCCAGGACCAATGGTGATTTTCTAATTCTCCCATTTTTCTACATTGATAAATTGGAATTTCGCTATAAGGAACAGCCTGCCTTCCTTCCTTCCTTCCTTGTTTCTTTCTTTTATAAAAATATAGTCTCATGAATTTTTATTTTATAAAGTGGGTTATAATATGTTACTATCATTATTTATTTAGATGTCCCAATTATCTCAGATTTGGTCAATGGGAGCCACTGCAAGTTGGCTCTTTTGTCCTTTTGACATGGCCACATCATTTTTGGGACATTTTCTTACTTTCTGCCACATCAGGATATCCCAGACTTATCTTGTGCTTTTCCCTTTCCCAGCCCTACAATCAGCAATTTCTCTCCATTTATTGGAGAATGGTGTTTAAAGAAGCATGATTTGGAAACTAGATGCACTCATTTTTGTTGGAATATTAACGTTTCTAAACCTTCTCAGTGGAAAGTGATAGAAAATTTTATATATACAATAAGCAGTAGTGGATTTACCATAAAGCAAATTAAGAATAAGCTTCAGGGACCATCATTTACCTGGTCTTTCCCAAGGCAATATGTTAATGTGGTCTTATGTTTTTCAAAATTTGAAAATGGCTAATACAACTGTTTCTTTCCATTTTAACTTTCTTTCCATCACACTTCCCTTCTTGGTAGAGTGGCAGCTGAGTAGCTGCAGGTATTTTGGGGATTGGGCTAAGGTGAAGTTGAGTGGGGATATATTTTTTAAACTCTTGATGTATGGTTGACATACAAAAAGTTGTACATTTTTAATATGTGCAGCTTGATGAGGTTGAAGATAATTATACACCCCTGAAACCACCACGACAATCTATTCCATAAACATATCCATCACCTCCAAAAGTTTCCTCCTGCCCTCTTTATTTATTATTTTACTCTTCCCCCTGGGTTTTGTCCATGTGTCCTTTATAGTAGTTTCTGAAAACACTTCTCCCCACTGTCCCCTCTCCCCTCCCCTCTGGCTAATATTGGATTGTTCTTAATTTCAATGTCTCTGGTTACATTTTGCTTGCTTGTTTGTCTTGTTGATTAGGTTCCACTTATAGGTGAGATCACATGATATTTTTGTCCCTTACCACCTGGCTTATTTCACTTAGCATAATGCTCTCCAGTTCTATCCATGCTGTCACAAAGGGTAGGACATTCTTCTATCTCTCTGCTGTGTATAATTCTATTGTGTAAATGTACCATAGTTTCTTGATCCATTCATTTGCTGATGGGCACTTAGGTTGCTTCCAGCACTTGGCTATTATAAATTGTGCTGCTATGAACATTGGGGTGCATAGATTCTTTTGGATTGGTGTTTCAGGGCTCTTAGGGTATAATCCCAGCACTGGAATTGCTGGGTCAAAAGGCAGTTCCATTTTTAGTTTTCTGAGGGAATTCCATACTGTTTTCCACAGTGGCTGCACCAGTCTGCATTCCCGCCAACAGTGCACTAGGGTTCCCTTTTCTCCAACACTTGTTTGTTGCTTTGTTTATGATGGGCATTCTGACAGGTGTGAGGTGGTATTTCATTCTGGCTTTAATTTGCATCTCTCTGATTAGTGATGCTGAGCATCTTTTCATATGTCTCTGGGCCCTCTGTATGTCCTCCTTGGAGAAGTGTCTGTTCCAGTCTTTTGCCCATTTTTTTTATTGGGTTTTTGTCTTCCTGGAGTGGAGTCAAGGGAGTTCTTTATGTATTTTGGAGATCAAACCTTTGTCTGAGGTTTCATTAGCAAACATGTTTTCCCATAGCTTTTTTTTTTATAAATTTTTTTATTTCTTTAAAGATTTTATTTATTTATTTTCATAGAGAGGAGAAGGGAGGGAGAAAGAGCAATGTATGGTTGCCTCTCACATGGACCTCATTGGGGACCTGGCCCGCAACCCAGGCATGTGCCCCGACTGGGAATCGAACCGGGACCCTCTGGTTCCCAGCCCACGCTCAATCCACTGAGCTACACCAGCCAGGCAGAAGCTTTTTAGTTTGATGAGGTCCCATTTGTTCTTTCCTTTATGTCCCTTGCCTTAGAGGACATATCAGTAAAGATGTTGGTGCATGGAATGTCTGAGATTTTCTTGCCAATGTTTTCCTCTAGGACTTTTATGGTGTTATGACTTATATTTAAGTCTTTTATCCACCTAGAATTTATTTTTGTGTATGGTGTAAGTTGGTGCTCAAGTTTCATTTTTTTGCCTGTAGCTGTCCAGCTCTCCCAACACCGTTTGTTGAAGAGGCTATTTTTACTGCATTTTATGGTTCTTCCCCCTTTGTCAAATATGAATTGACCACAGAGACTTGGGTTTATTTCTGGGCTCTCTGTTCTCTTCCATTGGTCTATGTGCCTGTTTTATTCCAGTACCAGGCTGTTTTGATTACAGTGGCCTTGTATTACAGTTTGATATCAGGTATAGTGATCCCTCCTGCTTTGTTCTTCTTTCTGAAAGTTGCTGCAGCTATTTGGGATCATTTTTGATTCCATATAAATTTCCAAAATGTTTGTTCTCTATCTGTAGAATATGTCATTGGTACTTTAATAAGGATTGCATTGAATCTATAAATTGCTTTGGGTAGTATGGCCATTTTGATTATGTTAATTCTTCCAGTCCATGAGCATGGTACATGCTTCCATGTGTTTGTGTCTTTCTTAATTTCTTTCTTCAGTGTTGTATAGTTTTCTGAGTACAGGACTTTCACCTCCTTGGTTAGGTTTATTCCTAGGTACTTTATTTTTCTTGTTGCTGTATCACATGTGATTTTTTCCTAATTTCTGTTTCTGATATTTCATTGATGGTGTATAAAAATGCCTTTGATTTCTAAGTATTGACTTTGTATCTGTCTGTATTGCCAAATTCATTTGTTAGGTCAGTTAGTTTTTTGGTGGAATCTATAGGATTTTCTATGTACAATCTCATGTCATCTGCAAACAATGACAGTTTTACTTCCTCTTTTCCAATTTGGATACCTTTTATTTCTTTTTCTTTTCTGATTGCTGTGACAAAGACTTCCAGTACTATGTTGAATAGTAGTGGTGAAAGCAGGCATCCTTGTTTTGTTCCTGATGTTAGTGGGAAAGCTCTAAGTTTTTGTCCATTGAGTATGATGTTGGCCATAGGTCTCATATATGGCCTTTATTATGTTGAGGAATGCTCCCTCTGTTCCCACTTTGCTGAGTGTTTTTTTTATCATAAATGGGTGCTATAACTTATCAAATGCTTTTTGGGCATCTATTGATATGATCACATTATTTTTGTCTTTTGTTTTATTTATGTGGTGTATTATGTTTATTGATTTGTGAATACTGTACCATCCTTGCATCCCTGGGATGAATCCTACTTGATCATGGTGTATGATCTTTTTAACATATTGCTGGATGTTGTTTGCCAGTATTTTGTTGAGGATTTTAGCATCTATGTTCATCTGCGATATTGGCCTAAAGTTTTGTTTCTTTGTTGTTTCTTTATCTGGTTTTGGGATTAGGATGATGCTGGCTTCATAAAAAGGGTTTGGAAGTCTTCTATCATTTTGGATTTTTTGGAATAATCTGTGGAGGATGGGGGGATAGCTCTCCCTTATGCTTTGTAAAATTCTTCTGTGAAACCATCTGGTCCAAGGCTTTTGTGTGTCGGAAGCTTTTATATTACTGCTTCAATTTCGTCTGCTGTTATTGGTCGGTTCAGGCTTTCTGCTTCTTCTTCATTGAGTTTTGGAAGATTATATTTTTCTAGAAATTTGTCCATTTCACCTAGGTTTTCAAATTTCTTGGCTTATAGTTCTTCATAGCAGTTTCTTACAATCCTTTGTATTTCTGTGGTGTCAGTTGTAATCTCTCCACTTTCATTTCTGATTGTTTATTTGGGTTCTCTCTCTTTTTTTCTTGATGAGCCTGCTTAAAGTCTTGCCGATTTTGTTTATCTTTTCAAAGAACCAGCTCCTGGATTCATTTATCGTGAGAATTGTGCTTTTAGTCTCTATATTGTTTAATTCTGCTCTGATCTTGGTTATTTCCTTCCTTCTACTTGCTCTGAGCTGTCTTTGTTGTTGTTCCTCGAGTTCTTGTAGGTGTAGGGTTAGGTTGTTTGTTTGAAATGTTTCTATTTTTTTTAGGTAGGCCTGTATTGCTATGAACTTCCCTCTCAGGACTGCCTTCGCTGTGTCCCATAAGTTTGGGATTGTTGTGAGTTCATTTTCATTTGTTTCGAGAAACTTTTTGATTTCTTCCCGAATCTCATTCTTGACCCATTCATTGTTTAATAGCATGCTATTCAATCTCAATGATTTTGAGTGTTTGGGTTTTTTCTTTTTTCTGTGTAGTTGGTTTCTAGTTTCAGTCCCTTGTGGTCAGAGAAAATGCTTGATATGATTTCAATTTTCTTGAATTTTTTGAGGCTTGTTTTATTTCTTATCATGTGGTCTATCTTTGAAAACGTTCCATGTGCATTTTAAAAGAATGTGTATTTTGCTTCTTTGGAATGAAAGGCTCTCTATATATATCAGTTAAGTCCATTTCATCTAGGGCATTGTTCAATGCCACAATATCTTTGTTGATATTTTGTTTGGAAGATCTGTCCATTTTTGACAGTGGGGTGCTAAAATCTCCTACTATAATTGTGTTGCTGTCAATATCTTTCCAGAAGTCCTCCAAGATTTTCTTTATGTATTTGGGTGCTCCTTTGTTGGATGCATATATATTTACAATGTCTATGTCCTCTGGATGGATTCTTCCTTTGAGTATTATGAAGTGACCTTCTGGGTATCTTTTTTTGAAGTCTATTTTGTCCAATATAAGTATTGCTATCCTGGCTTTTTTTTTCTTGTCCATTTGCTTGGAATATTTGTTTCTAGTCCTTCACTTTCAGTCTGTGTAGGTATTTTGTTCTGAGATGGATCTCCTGTAGGCAGCATATGTGTGGGTCATGTTTTCTTATCCATTCTGCTATTCTGTGTCTTTTGATTGGGGCATTTAATCCATTTATTATTTATAGGTACTTATTCATTGCCATTTTTTCGTATCTGTGTTCCTCTTTCTTTCACTGGTTTTCTTCCTGTTCTTAAAGCAAACCCTTTAGCATCTCTTGTGGAGCTGGTTTGGAGGAGGTATATTCTTTGAGACGTCTTTTGTCTGGAAAGCTCCTTAATTGACCTTCCATTTTAATTGAGAGCCTTGCTGGATAAAGTAGTCTTGGTTGCAGGCCCCTGGTTTTCATTATTTGGAATATTTCTTGCCATTCCCTTCTGGCTTGGAGCGTTTCCATTGAGAAGTCAGCTGCTAGCCTTGTCTGGGCTCCCTTGTATGTTACTTCCTGTTTCTGTCTTGCTACCTTTAAGATTCTCTCTTTGTCTTGGAATTTTGCTATTTTAATTATGAAGTATCTTGCAGTGGGCCCCTTCGAGTTCCTCTTGATTGGGACTCTCTGTGGTTCCTGGACTTGTGTGGCTGCTCCTCTCATCATATTAAGGAAGTTTTCCATCATTACTTTTTCAAACAGGTTTTCTATCCCTCATTCTTCTACTCCTTCTGATATTCCTATTGTATGGATATTATTATATTTTATGTTGTCTTACATTTTCCTTTATCCCTCTTCATTTTTCTCTGAGCCTCTTTTCCTTTTCTTGCTCTTTCTTGGTGTTTTTTTCTACTTTGTCCTCTAGCTTGCTGATATGATCCTCTGCTTCATCGAGCCTGCTTTGGATTCCTTCTACTGTGTTCTTCAGTTCAGAAATTGCATTCTTCATTTCCTCTTGGCCCTTGTTGATAGTTTCTATTTCCCTTTTCATGTTGATATAGTTTGCAGTGAGTTCATTGTAGTTTCCCCGTAGTTTCTGGTAATTCTCTGTGAGCTCATTGAGCTTCTGATAACCAATGCTTTGAACTCAATATCTGATAGTTGACTTGCCCCTATTTCATTTATCATTCTTTCTGAGGCTTCCTCCTTTCCTTTCATTTGTGGATTGTTTCTTTGTCCTCCCATTGTTTGTGAGACTCTTCTTGCTAGCCTCTGCTTAAATTGATCTGTTCTGGCTCCCTGGGTTTATAGTGTGAACTTGTATGGTAGAATGCCTGTGATATTCAGTGGTGCAGTCTCCTTGATCTCCCAAGCTCACTGGACTTGGGCTGTTCTTTATGTTGGCTCTGTGTATGTCTTTGGGTTTTGATCGTTGTTGGGTCTTTCTTTGGTGGGTCCTTCCCTCCAGCTGGTTAACTGAAGGTCACTCTGTCCACCACCTCTTGTATTCTGATGTGCAGGTGTGCGCAGGTTGTGTTGAAGCTGGTTCTTCCATGTGTACAAGGTTTTGAGGATTCTCTCTTGCTCTTCTTCAGTTGTTTGTTCTGAGTAATTTCTCCACCATTTAGTTGTATTTCCAGATAGGTCCTGGGTTGAGTTAGTGAGACTTCCATTCCCTCCTTCATCTTCTTCTGTTGTTATCTGTTGGTGGTTCCTTTGTTTGTAGGTTTCCTCTTCCAGTAGGTATCCTGGTGTTCACAGCTTCCACCTACTTGTCTGACTTTTCAATGTCCTCTATAATTTTTGGTCTCCAATCTTCATATATGCCTGGGTACTGTTGTCTGTTCATGCTGTTCCTCAGAAGATTGGCTAGGTGTTTCACCCATGTGCAGCGGGAAGTGAACTCTGCTCCCACCTATCTTGCTGCCATCTTGTCTCTCTGTCCTTCTCCCTATTTTAAAAAAATATGTTATATGATATTAATAATAAAGAATTGTGATAAAAAAACTTCATTATCAATAATAATAATAAATTTGATCCATCATGATAGAGGAAAAATTGAATTATATTTCTGTTTTCTATATGGAAATTTGTATTAGAAATCCTTGTCATGCGAAGAAGTTAAAGGGTATGCAGCTAACAAAGTAGGGAAAATGTAGGAATGTGTCAAGCAGTTAATATAAATATTACATCATTTTAATGGATTTTGTAGTGTTTGTGCAATTCAACCTTGTAGAAAATTGGTTTTGTTGTGGTTTCTAAATTCTAAGTAAATATTCCTTTTGTTACCTAATTTTGTATTTACATTTTTTTGTATTTTCTCTTAAAGATAGCACTGAAAACTGTAAAAAAATTTAAGACCCAGAACACCTGGATTCATATCTGACAACATGGCATGTGATAGGTTCTCAATAGACATTTATTGAGTGAGTGAGTGAATTAATGAATGAGTAAAGAAAGTTTTTTACACAGTCCCCCTGGGCACAAAGGGCATTGGGGGAAATAATCAGTTTGCAGCTAGGTCAAGGTGGTCGTGGCAAGTAGGGGAAAAAGGAGTCTCAACTTGAGGTCTTTGTAGGGTGGGAAACTGTGCCAAAGTAGAAAATATTGCCTCCTCTTCACCTTGTTAAAAGGTTAAGGAGATATGGTCTGAGTTAGGTAAGAAGTAGGGAATAATTTGCAGGGGCATGCAGAGAGGGAATCCATACTTTGGATATATTCTCTCATCCTGGATATTATCTCTATTTTTGGTAATGAGGTTACTAGCAGCAAAATGTGGGTCTGACACATAGCTTCCTTGTTAATAGGAATCATATTACCATATGATTCTTTCCAAATAGTAAATTACACTAAAAGGACATCCATTTCTGGTTATTTGCAGTCCCAGTAAAGAAAAATAAAGGCCAAAATGTTTGCACTATTCTAAGATCACAGAGACAGAAGAAAAGCTAGTGATATTTATAAAATGGGAGTCAGTCATTGTCTTTGTTCAATTAAACCATATCTCTGATAATATTGAGAACAAATAATAATTTGATTTGGGTTTTGATCTTTTCAAAGTCAGTCATGTTTGCTTATATTTTTTCAGAGCACTGTTTAAAGTATTTAATGTCCTCAAGGCAAAGACAACAGCAACAAAATTAGGCAAAATCTTTGCATCTTCATTTTCAATCATTTAATTTATTGTTCAAATATTCATATTTAAAGAACTCCACAAAAATTAGCTCCTATTTAGATATACTGAAAACAAAGAAAATCTTTTTCATTGAATGTGAAATGGAAGCTTGCACAGGATAAGACATTATGTTTCACTGACTAATGATTTCTGCATAGTTCTGTTAATGCACAAAAGTATCATATATGTATTGTTTAATTTCATTGTGGGTAATAAATCATTAATTTTTAAAATGACAAAAATGCTTCATTGGGGTAATTGGAATAAATATAATGCATGCAGATATCTCCTTTTTACATTTGAAATATGAGAAAAGATGATATAAAATATGTACAACAATTATAATAAAATAGCAACCACCCATAACCCCTGTAACCTATTACTAATATTTTAATTTTTCTATTATCTTTGAAGACTTTTTATCTATATGCATAAGTTTCTACATGATTACACTTTTAGGTAATTAGTATTTTAGAGTCTGAATTTTGCACTTAGTATTCTGTGTCAAACATACATGCTTCCATGTTTCTGCAGTCTTCAAAATGATTTTATTTATGGCTATGTAACCTCCCAATGAGTAATATATCATATTTTATTAAATCATTCTCCTATTTTTCTGAGTAGGTAATATGAGCTCTCAGGATGGTGTGTCCCCTTCTCCTAGAGGAAGGAGGGTAGGGTTATGAGAAAGAAAAAATTGAACATAGTGAGAAAATTATATTAGGACTTGAATTGAGTGCCCACTAATATAAAAGAAATATATGGTAATTATGGGAAAATTAGGACATCCCAGGCCATATTAATAGAAAAATAGAAACTTATAATGTGACATCTTCGTGGTTATCTTAACTCAAAAGCAAGGATGGCCAAGTCTTGATTATTTAGGAGCTGATATATTTTTTTTTTAATTTTTTTTTATTTAATTAATTTTTTTTTGTTTAATTACAGTTATTTGCAGCCTCTCCCCTCCCTCCTCCCTTCCCCTCCCATCCCACCCCCCCCAACCTCCCTCCTCCCCCTTAGTTCTGTCCATGTGTCCTCTACAGTGATTCCTGAAAACTCTTCTCCCCATTGTCCCCTCCCCCCTCTCCCCTGTCTATTGTTAGCTTGTTCTTAATTTCAGCGTCTCT
>PVJI01032418.1:0-12217 GCA_004026765.1 Micronycteris hirsuta
TTCCTGATCTTTGTACAGCCCATTTGTAAATTGTAAACTCACTGCAAGTGGTCCAACTCTGGGAAGCAAGGTTGACCACAGACCTAACTGTATGGACATAATTATTTCTGTCAATAGTTTGGAATGGTAACCTATTATCTGCAATCACACTGCAGTATTATATGCAGGGATATTAGAGAGATTTCAAGTGTGGCTTCTCTATCTACTCCATTATACATTCTTTGATAAGTTTTAGTGAAAACTGAGCTTACTGCCATAGGAGTGAGAAACAGAGCACCATAATAGGGAGAGTAATAAGATATGCAGACTTGTAATGTGGTTTAATTATGAGCTGTTTGAGAATGGAAAACTAGTTTTGCTTTAGAGATTTGACTAAATGTCCCTTGCAAACTCCTTGCAATCCCTGATGCCTTCTGTACAGGTGTGGATGCATAAAATTGGCATTGTACTCATCAAGATAAGAAATATGTGTTTTGAAAGTTAGTGGTTTGAGACAAACAATTTTGCATATTAGTATGCATTTGTACTTTACAGAGGAGAGACAGTGTGTCACTGTGAATCATCTGTTAACATGTTGCCAAGATGTCTTGTTAACATAAAAATGGTGAAATATAAATTGAGTGGAATAAGATTAAATGTCAAATTCTTTTTTTTGTGAATATTTTATTTTTATTTTTTTAAATAATTACTTTATTGTTGTTCGATTACAGTTATTTTCAACATCTCCCCTCCCCTCCTACCTTCCCTTCCAACCCCACCTCCCTCCCCAGACTCCCTCCTCCCCCTTAGCTCCATCCATTCGTCCTCTACCATGATTCATGAAAACCCTTCTCCCCATTGTCCCCTCCCCACTCCCCCCGGCTATTGTTAGACTGTTCTTAATTTCAATGTCTCTGGTTATGTTTTGCTTGCTTTCTGCTTTTGTTGATTATGATCCAGTTAAAGGTGAGATCATATGGTATTTGTCCCTCACTGCCTGGCTTACTTCACTTAGCATAATGCTCTCCAGCTCCATCCATGCTGTTGCAAAGGGTATAAGCTCCTTCTTCCTTTCTGCTGCGTAGAATTCCATTGTGTAAATGTACCATAGTTTCTTGATCCATTCATTTGTAGATGGGCACTTAGGTTGTTTCCAGCACTTGGCTATTGTGAATTGTGCTGCTATGAACATTGGAATGCATAGGTTCTTTTCAATTGGTTTTTCAGGATTCTTAGGGTATAATCCCAGTAGTGGAATTGTTGGGTCAAAAGGTACTTCCATTTTCAATTTTCGGAGGAAGTTCCATACTGTTTTCCACAATGGCTGCACCAGTCTGCATTCCCACCAACAGTGCAGTAGGGTTCCCTTTTCTCCACATCCCCTCCAACAGTTATCTGTTGCTTCGTTAATGATGGCCATTCTGACTGGTGTGAGATGATATCTCATTGTGGTTTTAATTTGCATCTCTCTGATGGCTAATGATGTTGAGTATCTTTTCATATGACTCTGGGCCCTCTGTATGTCTTTTTTTGAGACGTGTCTGTCCATGTCTTTTGCCCATTTTTTAATTGGGTTTTTTGTCTTCCTGGAGTGGAGTCGTATGAGTTCTTTATATATTTTGGAGATCAGACCCTTGTCAGAGGTATCATTGGGTACATATCATTGGGGTATATGTTTTCCCATAGTGTTGGTTCTCTTTTTATTTTAATACTATTTTCTTTAGCCCCACAGAAGCTCTTTATTTTGATCAGGTCCCATTTGTTTATTCTTTCCTTAAATGTCAAATTCTAAGGAAAATCTTGTCAAGGCCCTCAACCTTCTAACTGTGTTTTATTGATCCTAGAAACTTCCCCTCAGAAATTTTCTCTCCAGGATCCTAGAGCCTTGGAAATTTCATGACTGTATAGATATCATCTATACTGAGACAGTAGTGAGTTGGAAAGGAGGCACAAGTAATTATTACACCATAATATTGGGTTACCCTACTTTATGACCATCTACTTTTGGGGGCTAGGAAATTTTCCTATATTGTAATACTCACATTAATCTTGAAAGGTAGCCATCTTTACCATCTACATTTTAGTAATAGGGAAACCAAGATTCAGAAATGCTGAATGACTTGTCCAAGGTCTGATAGTCAGCTAGAATGTGCCAGCACTGGTATTTGAAATCCAATGTGATTACAAAATGTCTATATTTAAGAATGGGTAGCAATGAAAGATCTTGAAAGTAATGAAGAGCACTTGAATACTTTTACTCTTGCATTTGCAGAAGCAGTTGCGAGGAGTAGGAATGAATGAATCCAGATTACAATTATACATTGAGGTAGAACCCACAGTACCAAACTATTGGGTTAATGGAGCAGAGCCTTAGTCTAAGACAATTTATGGGAAGGAAGGAGAAGAAAAGGAGAAAGGTAAAAATAAATATTTAATTTGGTTGTGATTTCTCATAGTTTTGTTTACACTAGGATTCATGAGAGTTTGTGTGAAATAGATCCAGAGATTCCTCAAACTCTGTGCCTTACTTTCCATCAAGGAGCTCAGAGTTTCCGTCAGGGGGCACACAACTAAACACTGCTGGTTCTAGTGCAGTGTCATTAGTGCCATGGTGGGCATGTACAGAAAATTAGAGGAAAGAGAGTAGAAGCACCCAGACTGCTGGATCTCCAGGGTTATTATGCAGGGTTGTGCAGAGAAACAGAGCCAACAGGATGCAAATGTATTTATAAATTTATCTCTCCACCTCTTCTCCCTCTCTCTCTGTCTCTCTCTCAGTGACTATGGAGGCTTGTTAAGTCCAAACTCTGTAGGGTAGGCCAACAGGCTGCACACCCAGAAAAGGGTTGCAGTTCAAGTCTGAAGGGTATCTGCTAGTAGAATTTCTTCTTGCTTGGGACAGGTGAGTCTTTGTTCTATTAAGGCCTTGAACTAACTGGATGAGGCCCACCCACATTTGGAAGGGCAATTTGCTTCACTCAAAATCCACTGGCAAACATGTTAAACACCCTCATGGAAACATTAATGATGATATTTGAAAGAATATCTGGGCACTGTGTCTCAGCCTAGCTGATATATAAAATTAATCATTTGAGCAAGGAAAGCAGGAAACAACTGAGAAGTCCCATTCTCCTGTCCCAACAAATCAACCTTCGTGTATGGGTATTTCAGGCACTCACTCATGTCACTAATTTTTACTATACTCTGCTCTTCCTTTACTCCTATCTCTTTCTTTGCACTGATCCTAGTGTCCAGGATCCCATCACTTCCTGAGGGCATACAATGCACCCTGCAAGCCCACATCATATTCATTTTCACCCAGATGAACAATTCAAAGTCCTCACTGGATTCCTCGTTGTATTAAACACCTTCCTTTGTACATGCTCAATTAGACTGACATTGCCAAGAATGACCACAAATTTTACATCATTGGAGAAAAGTGTCCACATCCAGGCCAGGACATTTTTAGCAGCAAGAAATGCCACAGGACCCAGGTGTACCCTTTAACAAGACATGACATTTTAGTATGTCACAGTTTATCTTAGTTGTCTACTTGCCCTCCTGTTATTCATCAATTTAGTGACATTGACTTTTAGAATCAGTTAGTTCAGTAAGTCAGTGTGTGTTTTTTGTATTCATCCTAATCTCACTCCCATTTTAACCTACAAAGGGAGGTCTTTTCTGCTTCAGGTTGGAGTCTATTGACTAAGTCCATGCTTTATATGTTTGCAAAGTTTTTTTTATTTTTTTCCTCACCACCGTCTTTGACCTTTGATGAGTTCTAATTATTTTTCCACAGACTTCTTTGGAAAGTTCATTAAACAGGCTAACATGGATATTTTCCCATTTATCCCACCAGATACACTTTCCATGCTCTGCAGCCTTTTCTATGCCCAGGAAGACTGACTGAAAATATTACATCAATAAATGCCCTTGCCTTCTGAGTTCTAGCAGTGTTCTCTCAATGGAGACACAGGAAGGAGACTGGAAAGAGCCAGGAGAGATTGAAGTCATTCTCTAAGCTCTTTGTTGGCTGTTTCCAAACAGGAGTAAACAGCTTCTCCACACACTACCATCCTTCTTGCTCTGGAAACACTCCCTGCCCTCACTTCCATGAGTCTGATAATGGAAACATTCCCTCTCTTACTAGTCTGTAGTATGGTCCTCTTCCCATTATTTCTTCTTGTATGTGAATACCTTTGTAAATAGTCCCACATGTGAGGAAGCCATTTGACATATCCACTGTCTTCAAGATAGGGAAACAGTACTAAAGGCCATGCATGATGTGAGGATGGTATCTTGTTGTTGGAGCTCAGAAACTTCTTCATCTTTCATTCAGGAACAGTAAATAGTCCTGCATGATCAAGAATTCTTTACAAGAAAGCCATCCTTTTTTTTTTTCCCCTCCTGGAATTAAGAAAGCAGATTTCCTTGCCAGGAAACTACAGTTCATGCTGTGAACTTTCAACAGTTTCCGCTTGCACCTTCTTAAGTCAGTGTGACTTTTTTTTCTATTCAGTCAGCTTCATGAGCTTTTCAGTATTCTAAAGTAGTGACACAACTTTGTGAGTTTGGTGACTCCCACAAATGTGCAGGTACAAGAGACTGTGTAACTTTGTCTTTTGTTTGCTCTTCCTGAAAATGTCTTTCTGTGCCTCTTTTCCTGGAAGCTGCTAAACTGTCCAGGACTTAGAGACCTTGCCCTCCTGCTCAGTAGCCTTTCTACTCCACAAGAGCCTGGGTTAAGCCCTGTTTGCATGCTCCCAGCACACACTACACATACCTGTCATGTAAGCCCTATCATTGTCCTTACATTTTCATTGCTGTTGTGTCTCCCCACGATTAGCCTGTGATGCAGAGTTACTGAAATGATACTATATGGCTTGGATTTTGTTCTCCAAAATATATGTAAAGTCCTAACCCTCAGTACCTGTGAATGGAACCTTAAATGGAAATAGATTCTTTGTAAATGTAATCAAATAAAGATGAAATTATACACTATTAAGATGAGATCTAATCTAATATGACCAGTATTCTTATAAGAAAAGAAGAAACAGGCACACAGTCACATGATAGGAAATGGTCACAAGTGAACTACATCACAAGTAAGCAGGTGAAAGCCTCTGGGAGGTAGAAATTTAAGCGCTGCTGCCACAAATGTAGGAAAGCCTAAAGCTTACACAAAACACCAGACACTGAGAAGAGGCAAGAAAGGTTTTTCCCTACAAGTTTCAGAGGGAGCATAGCCCTGCTGGCTCCTTGATTTTTTTAAATTGTATTATTGAGATGACATTGGTTAATAAAATTATATAGGTTTCAAGTGAACAATTCTATATTTTCTGTATGTGGTATTATTTGTTCACTACCCCACGTCAAGCCCCCTTCCATCCCTATTTATCCCTCACTTACCCTCTTCTACCTGCTCACCCCGTTTCCCTCTGATAATCACCACAGGTGAAGGACTTAAGCAAAAACAAATACAAAGAAAGGAAGACCTCATATATACAGACAACAAGGTTCCTTGATTTTGGACTTCTAGTCTCCAGAGCTGTGAAACAATGTATTTCTGTTTTTTGGGTTTTTTTTTTTTTTGTCTGTTTGTTTTTGTTTTTAAGCCACTGAATTTGTAGAATTTTATTATAGAAACCTGGAGAGGCTAATGCAGATACAATTTTATAATAGCAAAAATTAGCAGTTCTTACAGTACCTGGAATGAGCACATTTATATTGAGACAAAATGAATTATAAGTTATTTAGATGTTAAAAGTAGGCCAAATGTGTATTCCTACAGAACTCTTGTTTTCCTTATTCATAACTACAGTCAATCTTTCATCCAAACACAGAGCCTCCCCTTGTTCCCACTGACTAGTCCCTGAATAAAGTAATTTAGTCTTGAGTACGACACACTGTCAAAATTTGTAGAGGCCTAGATTTAGTTTACTTTATCAATACTCCCCTAAACTGGCCTTCTTTCCCCATGCACAGATCATGTTGGCTTAGATCCAAAGAGACAGTTGCTTCTTGAGCTTTTAAGAATTTCATCTCCTGTGGTAGGTGAGATGCACAGAATTAAATCTCCAGGAGGAGTAAGGTGCCACTTTGCCTACAGGAATGAAGAGCTAATGTTCCCTAAGGGTGTATTTTAAAGAGAGACGCTTTTCAGATTCAAATTTACTGTTTCCACAACTAAAAATATCCTTCTTCACCTTCATGACAGATATTTGCAAATATCTGCAGACTTCTTAGGAGAAATTTCCCCTTTTCTGGTGAACCTCACATAACCTTTCAAAGAATTCTAAATGAGGATGGAACCCACCTTCTGGTACAGGTCAAGGAAGAGAACCCAGACCTCTGCCTGCCAGGGCTATATATACTACCTAGTGTATGCTACTGAGAAAGGCAGAGAACAGCAACTTGGTGTTTTCACAAATGGGAGTTAAACACAGATCAAGTCTTCTCTTTTCATTTCCTCTCTTCCTTTCTCTCCCTCTCCTTTCTGAACATCTCTTGTCACTTTTGCTAGTGTCATAAGTCACTCATACTTAAGACCACTTAACATTTTACAAATAGAAAAACATGGACTAGATTATCATTATATTAATGCACTAAAATATTTACCAGTTAAACATGAGAATTATATAATCCATCTTACTTAGAGGTTTGTTTTAGGAAAACAAAAACAAAACCTGTGTATTTTGAACTGCAGGTGACCAAAAACCACAATTAAAAGAAATGTCCCATCATATACAATGAAGCCCATAAACTCTGCAACACAACTCTGGGGTCCTGATCTCTTCAGGACCACATCAGCAAAACAATTACAGTTATATGCAAGTAAATATTCATCTTTATCCATTCCTGGACAACATATCAACATAAATCTTAAGAGAAGCCTTTCCAAAGACAAGCAGAGAGTGTATGTAAATGAGACCTTTATATTAATTATATCCTCTGTGTCACTGAACTTACATTATTCTGGAGTGTTTAAAAATTTAAGCTATATTTAATGTACACATTTTAATTTCAGTATATATTTTAATAATATAAGTGTTAGTGTAGGTAGCTAAATATTAATAAAGGGCTCAAATGAATTCAGACATTATTAAGCATAATAAAGCATAGGAAAGTAGAAAGGTTATTTAATCTAGAAGCTAGAACTTCACAAACCCCAGGGGATCACATCATTGACCTGCAAAGGGGATTAACACCTCCATTCCCTGTATGTGGAGGAAGGACAGGCTTTTCATTCTTCCTGTTCACTGGCACAGACTTTCAGGCAAAGTAAGCACATGTGGCAAGAGGAGCCAAGATGGGGACCACAGAGGCCTGTCAGTCAAGTCTGGGACAAGGATTGGATTGGATAAAAGACATAGCCCCTGGAAGATCTAGGAAACAGATTGGTTATGGGGTAGACCCATGAGAAACCCGCAAAAGCTTGGAAAGTTGATTGGTTAGTTTGAAAAAGTGCCTGGTCCTTCGGAAGCCTGAGATAATATAATCCCAGCTACAAAGAGCTCTTTTTCTCTCTTTCTCTTCTCTGTAACACATGCTCACGCAGTGTGCTTGTTCCTTTCAAAGTAACCATGTGGGTCTAGTAGCCACCTGAAGCTTGCGGCAGACTACATAGGCCCCAGAATACTAAATTTTAATACGGCACAGGATCTCTGAACATTGACCATATTTCTGGCCCTGATGAAAACAAAATTGGACTTTTTTCAGAGCAGGACAGACAGAAATGGGACATTGGGAATCCAATGGCAGCCTTCTGTTTTCACACAAATAAATCTTATCACATCACAATCTTCCATGTGCGGGTTTCTTGAAATGTTTTCCTTGTAATTGTGTGAAAGAACATGATTTCCACCAGCAAGATGAGGGCAAGTCTATGCTAGTCTATTAAATTCATAATTTTAAAATATATATCTAAAAACATACATTCATGAAAAAACACATATACATTCATAGAAAAAAGTTACAAGAAAATTCTAACAATAAAATAATATGGAGATTTCTGAATTGTGATTTATAGGTGATTTTAACGTTTTATTTATATTTTCCCTTAATTTTAATGATTAATATTTATTTATTTTATAACAAAAATAAAAGCATGTTTAAAGCAAAACATAAGCAATACAAAGTATCTAATTAAGGTTTAGTGATACAGATTATTACTGATATAGAATATTTTGTTTGCTTCCCAACTCTTCACTATTAGTTCCAGTATTTATTACCTCAAGCAAGTCATGAAATTCTCATACCCTTTTTCTTTCTATGTAAGGTAGAGAGGAAAATATCTACCTCAGATTTCTGTTTTCAGGATTCAAAAAGAATGATATTTGTAAACTCTCAGTTCAGTTCTCGAAGTTGGTAGGCACTGATCATTCATCAGCAGGCACTGATATCTCCTTTGCCTTATTCTGAAGCCAAATCACTGCCTTGCTTTTTGGTAAAATGTGGACCAGGGACAATTTTCATCAGAATCACTTGGAGAGCTCAGTAGAAGTGCATTTACTGAATTAGAATTTTGGGGGTTGGGATGTATATATTTTTAGCAAAAACATGCAGAGATCTATATGTTAATTACATTTTGCAATAACCATGATCCACTGAGAACACTACCTAGTACTTGTCTAGATTGTTGAACTCCGTAGGTGACCATAACCACTAAAAGAAAACAGCAACACAGTTTCTAATTTATGTTATAAAACTGTTGAGAATAGCCATATATACATATATGTATTTTGCAGATGAAGGATTGTGGAAATGCAATAAAATAATATTCAATTCCATGCAACTAGCATTTTCCGTGGGAAAAAAATGTAGCCCTTTTGTATTCAGATGGGCAAATTGCTAAGCATCCTTTGTCATCATTTTCGCAAAGGTTTGCTTGCATGGTCACCTACGATATTACATGCTATTTTCTCCAATTTTACTGCTTCATGAAAAACAGTGGCTATATCTTATTACTCTGCATATGATCAGTTCCCAGGACAGTGTCTGGTTACAGGAAGAACTCCATAAAGAGGGTTTCCTTGTTGAAGAGAAGCCTGGGGCCAGAGGACTCAGTGAACTTTGATAGTCCTCTACTTTTCTGCTTCACCATATGAATGATCCTGCTGGCTTCTCCCAAAGTTAGTGCTTGAATAAAAAAAAAAATGTGGATGTGCCAATTAATGACACTCACTGTAGAGAAAATACTCACAAAGCTGTATTTTATTAAACTATTATGTCACATTTTGGTTTGTGGAATTGTTTTTTCAAAATAAATAATCTAGTGATCATATGCTATCTTTAAACCCATGTAATAATTGACTCTGACTAGGATCTTCTGCACTTTAGAATGAAATGGCAAGATAAATAAAATTGCCAGGAAAAAAAAACAAGTATAGCTCACTTCTTTTATCATTAGGCATCTACTGGATAATTAGTCTGACTAGTTGCTCCAATGTCCATGAATGTGTCTAATCTTCACAACTCTAAGAGGTAGAAACTACTATTTCCATTTCACTGATGAACTACTGAAGTTCCAAGAGAATGTGGGATTCACAGTCCTCAGGGTCAGGTATAAATTAAGCCTTTCCACTTCCTGAGTCAAGTTTCCTATTGATTTTGAGTTTTGATTTTTGTCTGTTGCTTTTCATATGCTTTCTGTTTTTGAGTTTTGAGAGAGAAAAATGTCCTTTACAAGTTCTACAGAAAATTCTTGATAATTAATTCTTGGTTTTGGTAGAACATCAAGACTGTTAATAAGCTTTATTCACTCATGAAAATAATCTAGCTGCTAATTCAATTATTTATTAAAATACCATCCCCCCTCCCAGAACTTGGCCTTTTATTTGCAAGACTGTCCATTTTCTGTGGACCATCACACAACTAGACAGAGTGTGAGTGGGAATTCTTCACCCTCACCTGTGATGTTGCAGTACACTTGGAGAGGTCCCAGCGGCCCACTGCCATCAGGGTCGATGTAGAAGAAACCAGCTGAGTTCCCTTGGTGCCTGTATACCTCGCAGGATCGTTCATAGAGGGCTGAAAAGACACAAAGGCAGCAGGGAGGAAACTTTGCATGGCTCTATATATTCCTTAGATGAATCAGTGACTTCTACTTATATTGACTGTCAATGTTGACTTCCTTCCCTTCTCCTATAACCTTGGCTTTACCCTCAAGTATTAACAAACCAGCATCCCAATACTTAATGGAATCACATCCTTCATTCACTATAATAGTCATTCTTCTAACCAGCTCAGAGGTCACATCCTACAGAAGGTATCCCCGTACCTCTGCTAAGTCCCTTCTCTGTTATGAAACTGAACATGTACAGTCATGACTTTTTAATAATAAAGTAAAATGGCAATTTCATATTTATATATATATATCCAGAGATCAGCACAATAACGAATGTATAGTAGGTGCCCAATCAAGTTTATTTGACTTAAGCATTTACTGAATTCTTAAAATATGTCAACAATGTAGTTGCCACCAGATGACAGAACATAAACGAGGTAATCAGCCTGGGCCTTATGAGCTCACAACCTGGTTGCAGCCACAAAGGTCTTTTTGTATTTAGAGAAAGGCAGACACAGGTGTCCTGAGATAGGATACCTTGACCAATCTACAGACATAAGAAATAAAAAAATCTCATTACACCAACACTAATGAATCCAGTGGGGTGTAAAGGAAGCATCTGCTGTCTCATATATGAGAAGTCGGGGTGTTGCCTGAAGCTTTATACAAAATGGTATGACTCAGAGAAGCACGTACACACCCAAGTGTGTCATCTTCCCATGCTTAAAACACTTCAGTGCATCCCAACAGCTTTACAGGTAGAGCACCAACTCCTCACATTCACCAACTGTCCCTGTGATAAACCATCTCAGGAAAATGAAGTTACAGTTTGTTATGATCAAGTATGAGGGTTGTATCAAATAATTCATCACCAATAAATTTAAAAATATTGAGACTGATTATGTTTTTATAAATTAGAGTGAATTCAAAGATATCCTTGTACTCACAGACTTCTTTCTTGTAGCCATATACATTTACTAATGTAGGAGGCATGTGGGAGAGTTATAGTAGCACCCTACATACTGGTCAAAATATATAACTTATTTCTCTTTTCTCAAACCTGATAATACATCTGGGTGTCTCATATATGTGGAAGTCACCTCTATGTGTGGTGCCTCTCTCCAGCCACTCCGACATGTCCAAGATAGCAACCAAGTGAAAGGGTTGCTGTTGTTCCACTCAGGCAGCATTTGGGGGGTTACACAGTGGTTAAAAAGTTGAGCCCTGGGGTCATATTTGTTTTGCCTCATAAGGCTATGATTTACTACCTATGAATAAGCTAATTCTCCCCTGGTATGCAATCACTAAACTAATTCATTCTATCTTCACCACTTGGTATTCATATCTTGCTCATGAATTCATGTCCTCTCTTTGAATGTGGGCTGTACTTACGGATGTGCTTCTAACAGAACATGACAAAACGGATATATATCATTGCCAAGTCTTGATTATAAAAAAGATAATCCTGGATCACCCACTCTGGGAGCAGTCAATGAGACATGTCAAGGGAATGAGCTCTGAAGCAGAGCTCCACCATTAAACACTGAAATGATCACAGCCCTGACTGATATCTTAACTGAAGCCCTATGAGAAACCCAACCAGAAGCACTCAGGTTCTATAACCTATAAAGTGGTGATGTCCATTGTTTCTAGATGCTACATTTTGCTGTGATGCATTATGCAGGAATAGATAACTAATAATTCCCAAAACACTAATTTTCTCATGTGGATATAATTATAAAAAGACCTACCTCATACAATTGTAGTAAGGATTTGGAGAGATAATTCACATACAGCACTTAGCATAGTGCTTGGCACATAGGAATTTCCTGATAAATATGAACTACTACCATTATCATTATTATTATTGCTGTTATTACTGTATTGTTTCATGAAATGTTGCCTCTTCTTTTTTTGTCAGTTTTTGTTTACTTGACTTTTTTAGTGATTTATTTTAGTGATAGTAAGCCTCGTGATTTTTAAATCATGAATCACAAGGCTCTTATGAAAAACTAAGTCCTACCTTCCTTCTGTGCAGAGATGTTGGATTTTAATTCTTAGTTCATTTGGGTTAGTTTTAGATTTTGGCTATTTCAGTTGTACCATTTTTAAATTCTGTAGAAGGTTTACTTTTCCCTCTGAATACTCTTTTCTTAATAACGTGCAATTATT
>PVJI01032419.1:0-12195 GCA_004026765.1 Micronycteris hirsuta
ACGATCCCATTTTAGAGATGAGGAAAACTGAGACTAAGAGAGGCTGAATGACTTCTCCAGGGTTAACCAACCAGTGAGGAGCACCACTCAAGGTCAGATCTCCTGACTCTCAGGTCTTTTCCCTGAATGATAAATGTTTTATTAACTCTGCAGTTAATAAAACCACTGTATCTTTTGCCTCAATTTTCTTCCTTAATTTTTTTTTTTTATTCTCACCTGGGAACATTTCCCCAATGCCATGAAAGAGGGAGGCAGGGGAGAGGGAGAAAGGGAAATGTCGATGCAAAACAGAAGCATCGATTGGTTACCTCCCGTATGTGCCCGGACTGGGGATCGAACCCACAACCTAGGTAGGTGCCCTGACTGGGAATCATGCCTGTAGCCTTTTGGTTATGGGACGACGCTCCAACCAACTGAGCCATGCTGGCCAGGGCCTCAAATTTCCTTAAATTGTAGTTTATTTGCAGGAATCAGGATCAAAATACATCGGTTGTCTCAACTTAGAGGTCCCTTTCCTCCTTTCCTCCCTTTTTTCCATTCAGTTCATCTGTGGGAGAACCCTTCTGTTAGTCCCATGGATTTTCTGCCGTCTGATTTTTGTTGGTTGCACTCCCTTGGTGTCACTTAACGTGTTCTTCCGTCTCCTACCTTTCTTTTTCTTTTTTCATCTCCTACATCTCTTGTAAAGTCGCTGTTAGATCCAGAAGGCTGCTCAGATTCTGGTTTGTTTTTGTTTTGTTTTGTTTTGGGCAAAACTCCCTGGTAGCTGGTACAACGTAGTTACGCTGGGAACCATGGCATAGCTGCATTTCTCTCTTTCTGTGATATTAGCAGCTGTTGACGATCAAGGCTTAGATCTGTTTCTATCAGGTGATGTTCCAATTCTGTTGCTCCTTCCTCATTTCTTGGCGGAAGTGCTTTATAAACAGAAACATCCCTCATCAACTCTGTTATCCTGAAGTACACCACACACAGGAGGCAGAATGAATGCTTGTAACTTTGTTACCACTTTTCAAAATAAGGACTTGCTTCTGAATGCTGGGCGAAGCTTTCTCCAAAGGATTCGTATGAATGCTATGGACCCCTGAATGCAGACAGAGTTAAGGGGTTGCAACCTATTTCAGTCACTAGTTTCCTGGTGCTCAGATCCTCCCACCTCCTCCAGGTGGCCCCCATCTGATATGACCCCCGGTGTCTCTAAGAGCTCCCTTGCTTCCCAGCTCGTCTTGGACATTGCCTGCCCTACGCCCAGAACCAGCCATTTCTCCAAGGATCCCTGACCACTTTCGGCAAAACATCTTATTTAGCTACCTCAATCTGAATGCTAGGGAGGCGCATTGCTTCTGGATTGATTTTTATTTATAGGTCCCTTCCCCCCTCAACCCCCCATGTGGGAAGAACTAGGAAATAAGTATGTGTGTGTGGGTTTTTTTTTTTAAGATTTTATTTATTTATTTTCAGAGAGAGGAGAAAGGAGGGAGAAAGAGCAATGTATGGTTGCCTCTCACATGGCCCTCACTGGGGACCTGGCCTGCAACCCAGGCATGTGCCCCGACCGGGAATCGAACCGGGACCCTCTGGTTCCCAGCCTGCGCTCAATCCACTGAGCTACACCAGCCGGGCGAGCGTGTGTTTGTTTTTTAAACCATAATTTTTCTAATATGTTAGAGACAGCTGGCAGATTTGGGTTGGAGAAGATAACATGGAAACTCCACCAAGCAGAGGCATCTGATCAAGTTTTCTTTCCCACTGCTTAGTAATGTTGACTCATTGCTGTCTCTCGGAAATAAAGCATCACTCCGTCTACTACCACTGCCACAGTTGATTGAAGCACAAAGCCTGGTTCCCTCAGATACTCAAGAATATGTCAGGTTTATACTCACTGGCATTTATGTGGGATGCTGGAATTAGAATCTTTCAAGGAAGCGACAGTGTCCTGGGGCTTCCAGGCATCGTGTGCATGTGCATACACACTGGCCTTGGGGCTGCCTGGCTGACCGGGGCCTCAGAGAGTAGACACAGAAGGGAACGGAGATTTCCCCAGGTTCGCCATGCTTGGGCCTCAAAAGAATGAGGATAAGAAATGCTGAAACTTGACACAGGGAAGGAGGGGACAGGCTTCCAGTTTGTCTGTTTCTCCCTTGGAACTGTGTTCTAGCCAGTTCAGGTTGCGATAGCAGAAATCCACAGCCTGGGGGGCTTAAACAACAAGAATGTACCACTCACAGGTCTGCAGGCTGGACGTCTGAGATCAGGTGCTAGCACCGCCAGGTTCGCGGTGATGGTCCTCCCGGGCTTCAAGACAGCCGCTTTTCTTGATGTGTCCTCACATGGCAGGGAGCAGAGAGAGGAAGCAAGCTTTCTGTCACTTTTCTCCATATGTTTTTATTCTTTAATTTTATTTATTTTTTAGAGAGAGGGAACGAGAGGGAGAAAGAGAGGGAGAGAAATATTGATTGATTCCCTCTTGCGCATGCCCTGACCAGGGACCAAACCAACCCAGGCAGGTGCCCCGCGCTGTGACCTTCTGCTTTGCAGGACAATGCCCAACCAACTGAGCCACTCCGGCCAGAGTTCTCTGATGTCTTTCTTATAAGGACACTCATCCCATTCCTGGGGGCTCCACCCTCATGACCTAATCACCACCCACAGGCCCACTGCATTCAGGATTAGGAGCTCAATATAGAATTTTGAAGGACACAAAACTCCGCTACATATTCAGGAACATGAAGCACAGGTCCGTTTGGACAGCCCAGGTGAGGTGTGTCTTCCAGGGGTAGAAGATCTGTTATAAATAATGTTACTGTGCTGTATCACATGTGCATGTGTGCGTGCATGCAGTTGACTCTTGTTGTTCAGCGTAGCGACGTGCAGTCGCCACCAGCACCGAACTAGCGAACACCGAGCCACCGAGCCACACACCCAGGAGAGATACAGGTCCCCGCGAGCCTCTGGTCTCAGCCTTTCTGTCAACCTATCAGCACATAACCCTGTTTTGTGTGTGTTTCTGTTTAAGGACACCTCATTTAAGAAATATTTTTTATTCATGAACATTTGATTCATGCACAACCAACAGCGCTGTAACTCATGACCAAACCAAGCTTACCTAACACACATATTCTCTCCCTAAGACGCATCGCAGCCGCCTTCGGCTCAGGAACGATGGGCAGCACCTCAGCCCTGTGCGTGGAGGCCATTTTTAACAGTGAAATAGCCCACCAAAAGCACAAAAATCGGTCTCTAAAATAGACCACAAGAAAGACACTCATTTCCAGTATGAGAGCTGCAGCAATAAGGCAGAACCTTGTTCACCCTCCCTGGGAACGCGCATGTCCATCACACAGCGGAAAATGTTCCTAATTCTGCCAAAGGGCCAGGAGTATTGATTTTGGGGCGACGAGGACATTTTTGTGGGCAGGTGAAACTGCAAATACGAGTGGATAACAGCATCCACCGTGCGGAGCATTCACCTCTGCTCCACAAGACCTGGGCAGGGCCAGGACAGTGGCAGCAGGAGGGCAGTTTGCTGTGCGCTGTGAGAGAAGACAACTTGTTATCCTAAATGGGGAGACACGAACTCCCCTGTGTGCCTGCAGGCCCAGCCTCTGGACCAGTCCACTTCCTAGTTACACAGTGACCCCGGTTTTCTGACCCCAAGTAGTCGTGGCCCTGCAGGGTCTCCGGAGGAATCCCCAACCTCCGGAAACTCCATTCTCTTAGATCCTGTCTAGCTTTCGTATTAAGACTGTTTATCACTTTTGAATTTACTAGAAATCAGGAAACTATGAAGTCTATTTTGCATTAGCCAAAGTAATCAGTACGCATCAACACCCCAGTCCTTAATCTCCCTGCTAACACGAAAACTGACACTTTTTAAAAAGCCACACGCCTCTTAACTATTGAGAGAGAAAACCCCCACTGGGACGTTTTAGAGCCAGCACAGGAAGCCGACAGGGGACTCAGTGTCCTGAATGAGTCAGTGTCCGTGAGGAGGCGGGGCACTGCGTGGGGGCGGGGAGCTGGCTTCGGGGCACCGCGCGAGGTGGACGGTGTGCACCCTGCCCGTGCATGCGTCCTTGTGCTGCCTCTCCGCCCTGTCTCTGTCGCCCGCAGGCAAGGCCCTGGTGGCGGTGGTGCCCGGTAACCGGACGGCCCCGCGGCGCTGCGCCTGCACAGCCGGATACCACTGGAGCGAGGACTGCGACTGCTGCCGCCGCAACGCCGAGTGCGCGCCCGGCTTCGGCGCCCGGCACCCGGGTACGGGGTTGCTTCCTGCGCCGTCTGCTCTCCCCCAGTCCCGCAGCCAATCACACCGAGGCCAAAGCCAGTTCCAAGGTGCCTTCCCTGCGTCACGCACGCTCCGCGGGCCAGGTGGCGCTGGAGGAGCTTGAGGGTCCCCTGGGAATGGAGCCCAGCTTCGCTTCCAACGCGGAACTGTGAGCGTTTGGCCCACCTGTCATCTCCAGGCTCCGCCATCTGTGAAGCCTTAGGCGCCCCCCTTAGGGGGGAACCCGACAATGCAGGGTATCCAACTTAAAAAACAAACTTGGGCATCCCTTTAGCAGAATTTTGAAAAATATCATGCACCCCCCCGCATATTTGTAAGTTGACAGCTCAAATTTTTTATTACGTATTTAAAGAGTTGCTGAGGACTCAGTTTCTAAAACATTCAATGGATGTCAACACCCCAGCAATTCGATGCCCGACCTCGTCTACTTCAAAAGGCACTCCTCGCCGTAACGGTGGGACATACTATATAGTTCTTTTCTCTCCTTTGGTTTGTGCGCATTTCACCTTCCGCACAGAATTTTATCCTAATGTATTTTGGTGCTTGGAGGGTTTTCACTAATCACCTGTCATGCTCTTTCATATTTAAAAAATTTCCTGTGACTCAAGGTTCTAAGGGTTGAAAACACTTCTGGGTTAAGTTGTTACTACAGTTATTACACAATTGGTCAAAAGGAATCTATTTTGCTTTATTATAATTCAAAAAGTAAAGGCTTTATGAGCTTTGTAATGAATGGAGTTTTTTTTTTTTTTTCAATTAGCTCATGTCTTCGTGGTTAAGCACAACTTATTGCTAACATGCAGCCGAATTCCACATTAATTCTATTTCCATCAAGTGCTGAGAAACTTGTCGACATAAATAACTAAGTAGCTAAGGAGGAAATTCTGTGACTGGCGTGTCATTCAATTCTGTCAGCCCCTCCTGAGTTTCACGTCCAGCATCACACAGTGAGGTGACATCGAAGTCGTGTTAATGATTGCTCGCTTCAGAGCTGTGTCTGTCAACGCTCTTGAAAGTAAAGAAAAAGAAATCTTTTTGTCTCGGAAAAGTGTTTGCTTACTTCCTGACTTCTAGGAAGTGTACCAAAGCAGTTTCCTCAAGACTTGACAAATTATTTATAGCTGTGAGTCTTTCCCTTAGAGGCATGTTGATTTCCCCCAGAACGCTTGGACAAGGGTTAGAAGAATTAAAATATTATTGCTTTCAGTTCATATGGAGGAAAATGTCCATCACAGACTCTAACGGGGACAGTTCGTCCTGGTTATCAAATGTTTCAGCTAAACCAGACAAGCTTTCTCTTAGAAAAAGCCTGATTTGATTTTTTAAAAATAATTTTTTCAATTTTTCAATTACAGTTGACATACAGTATTGCAATAGCTTCAGGTGTACCGCTGATTCGACATTTATGTAACTTATAGAGTGATCATCCTAAGATTGACTTGATTTTTCTTTTTTTTTTAAGATTTTATTCATTTTTAGAGAGAGGGGAAGGGAGGGGGAAAGAGAGGGAGAGAAACAGCAATGTATGGCTGCCTCCCACACGGCCCCCACTGGGGACCTGGCCCGCAACCCAGGCATGCGCGCCGACTAGGAATCAAACCGGCGACCCCTTGGTTCCCAGCCTGCTCTCAATCCATGGAGCTACACCAGCCAGGGCTGATTTTTCACTTTTAAAATCTCTCTGTGACAGCCAGTTCCCTTCTGAAATCTGATTCTCAGACAAGGCCCAGAACTTTTTGCAAGTTTTTCACCTGTGTGAAAAAAGGTGCTGTCACCTTTTCTGCATTTTTTCTGACCGATGTTCTCTCTGCCTTGTTCCCCTGGGAATGGTTCAGCTTGGGCAACAGGCGGAGGGTAGAGGGGGTGACATGGGGGGATGAAAGTTTCACTCCTGCCCTGCCTTGCACTGCACCATTGATGTGTTGACCTTGAACAACACAGGTTTGAACTGCGCAGGTCCACTTACATGCCGATTTTTAAGAACTTGCTGTATTGATCAATTTCATACAGTCTTTTCTCTTATTATTTTCTTCAGAACATTTTATTTTCTCTAGCTTGCTTTATTGTAAGAATACAGTATAGAACCCACAAAAGAAATGTGTTAGTTGTTTGTTATCAGTAAGGCTTCCAGCCAACAGGAGGCTATTGGTAGCTAAGTTTTTGGTGAGTCAAAATATATGTGGGTATTTGGCTGCCTGTCGTGGGGGGCAGTCAAAATGCCTCAACTCCGCATTGCTCAAGCGTCAACTGTATTTGAATTCAGAATGACATAGCCTGGTCCCAGCTCCCTGGCTTCTGCTGCCACACTGCCGCTGCAGAGAGACAGGTGCTGTACCCAGGTGCTCTGAACGCAGGAGTGCGGCCGTCACCAGTATTTCGACTTGTTGCTTTGTTTGGCACCTCAGGGGTCTGGCACCGTAGCAGGGTTTGGAGTGGGTAGGAAGCGTGCCTTCTTCTGTAAAGTGGGAGCAGTGTGATTATGAAAGGGAACAGGGACAGGCGACCCGCAGCAGGGTGTGCCCAGGAGGTCAGTTACAAAGAGCGGCCATGGAAGCCCAGTGCAGGGCGGGGGATGGGGGGTGGTAGCAGGGGGGCGTCAGTGCGCTTTAAGCTCCACTGCCTTGTGGCTCTTTAAGAAGTCTCTTTGTCTTTAAGCGTTACTCTTCTAGAGAGTGTTTATCTTTTAAAAAGTTGTCCAAATGTATGTGAGTTTACTGGGCTTTCATTAATATCATTTTAAGGCTAATCAAATAGATTAAAGGGGCAGGTACCCTACCTATTGAGACCATTGCAGAAATCAAGAATACACTTTGACTCTGGACAAAGAACATGCAATTCCTTATTTTAATGTTTTATTCATAGTAATAAATCATGAAATGTTACTCATTTCAAGAGTAATTTGTGGTTTTGGTGTCAGTAGCAGTAAAGGTAATAGGCATAGAAAATTTGAGACATTTCCTATTTCAATAACAGTTTACAAGGAATATGAGCAAGCCGAAGAAAGCTTACTAAGCAGGATCAATTCCTGCTTTCAGGGCTGTAGCTCCCGGCAGGGGTCCAAAAGCTCTCCCGCCACTTGTATTTGTGTAAATAGTTTTATTGGAACACGGCCACATCCATTTTTTTAAAACATTTCTACCGCTGCTTTCATGCTACAAGTGTCTGTGGCGGAGGCCAGAGGCCTGCAGAGGACACTTACTATATGGTCCTTTATAGAAAAAGTTTGCCACCAACCCTCGGTTGAAGAGAAAGAGAGAAAGAGACCTATAGGAGTTTGTTTGTTTGTTTGTTTGTTTGTTTAGAAAGCTGTTGTCATTCCCATACTTGGCCTGGAGAGATTAAGCTGGTCAGCAGAGGGCAGGTCAAGAAGTTGTCCTTACAAGCAATAATGGACTGCTATCCTCTGCAGATGCAGGTTGATGTAAGCCCAAAAGGCCGAGCTGGGAGATCAGACAGCAGGCTCCCGGCTAGGAAACAGCACTGGTGGCCAGGACAGTGCCTCTGGACAGCAGAGGGTCGGGACCGAGCTCAGACACTGGCACTGATGTGACAGTCAGGGGGAGGCATACAGAGGCACTTTTATAGGCCTGACACGGAGCTAGTTATCCACCGGAGCATAATAACTGTACCTCCCGCTGGGGGTTGCGGGCCTGGGAAGCTGTTGATGCAGAAGCCTGTGGGGGCGGAAGCAATGAGCCACCACTGGTGGCGAGGGCAGGGACAGGGAGGGAGGCAAGAAGCAGAGGGGCAGTTCCTGAGAGCTGTCCTCTGGACTGCCGTCCTGGCTGATCTCTAAGTGTCCTTGTTTGGTTTTTCTTTGTTCTGTTTGTGTGTTTGTTTTTTTGACAGTGCAGCTCAACAGAGACACGGTGTGCGATCCCTGCCCTGCAGGCTATTTCTCTGATGCCTTTTCTTCCACAGAAAAATGCAAACCCTGGACCAAGTAAGTGACGACGAAGGGGCCCAGAGAGTTTGTTGATTTCTGCACAGTCTCATCTGTGAGAAAAAAGACGGGTTGAGTTTGATGAGCCTTCCTCTCAAAGCCTTCTTCAAAATGGAAAAAGTCTGTCAATTCAGTGTGGGCAAAATCACACTCGTCCAACCAGCTCTCCAGCCTGACATGACAGGCACCGTGTATTACTTTTTAAAATCATTTTCATTCAATCTTTGGCCTAGAGTTGCAGCTTCTTTTTTTCTTGATTCTAACCTTATTTAGTTGAAAATGATCGATGATGTTTAGCATTTACTCATCATCTCCACTTCTCCCAGAGATTTATGTGTGTGCATAAAGGAGCCTCATGTTTACATGAGTGGGTTTTTTTTTAATGTTTTTTCCTTTATCCTCGCCTGAGGACACTTTTTCATTGCTTTTAGAGAGGGAGGAAGGGAGAGAGAGAGAAACGTTCATACGAGAGAAGCATTGATTGGTTGCATCTCGTATACATCCAGACCTGCAGCTGTACCTGCAGCCTAGGCATGTGCCCTGACTGGGAATCCAACCTGCAACCTTTTGGTTATGGGACCACACTCCAACCAGCTGAGTCACGCCAGCTACATAATAACGGAGTCATACCAGCTACATACATGTTTGCATACTCTAAATACTTCCTATTGATAGGCATTTAGGTTGTTCCAGTCTTGTGCAATAAATAATCATTTTGAATGAACCATGTCATATGTACCACTCCACATTTATGTTAATGTATCTGTAGCAGAACCCAGATCCTCTCATTGTATGCTTGTTGAAGATTAATAATCAATATAATAATTCTTTCAGTTCCCAATATGTTAATTCCCACTCAATATTTATTTTCTGATCCACTTATTCAAGTTTTATATTGAAAAGATTTCCTGCATTTTCAACCTCAAAAGAGCATTCACCAAAAGTCCATCACTGAGCAGTTGAAGCATTTGGAGTCTTCTTTGCTGAAGATACCAGTCTACTGCTGTCTCAGAGTTGCTCCTGGAGAGCAGGGCAGCGTTCATTTCTGTCCATTCGTTTGTCCACCTGTGTGATGTGTGGATAGGCGCTGGGGATCCCGACATCCAGCGAGACCTGGGCTCCTCTCCCGAAGGAGCTAGCAGTCTGGTGGGGAAGAGCCTTTTGTAGCTTTTCTTAAAAAGCAGTTTGAATATAAAACTGAAGCACTTAACTCCCTTTCCCCCCACAGTTGTACAAGTCTTGGAGCAACAGAAGCACGTCACGGAACCGATAAATCCGACGTGGTTTGCAGTTCTTTGGTGCGGTCTCCAAAACCATCCAACGGTGTGTCTCAAGAGAGCAGGCTCGTTGGTGATGTGCCCAGACTTGTCAGCCCCCCTAGATCGCCCCCAAATTACATGTTCTGGCTGGGGGGTCACCTCTCCCTTTGCATCTCCTCCCACCCGTGGTCAGTGTAGTGGTTCACTTTTGTCAGTATTTTAATACCAAATGTGGTATTTACGTGATTATTTTCGACTCTGGAATGGATAACTAACAATGCACGTGTGCATGTGTGTGTGTGTGTGTGCACATATATATGTATACACACACACACACGCACACATATACGAAAAGAAAACGGAGCTACAAACTAAATTAAAATGCCCCAATATGGTAGGGCCGTGTTGGTCACAGGGCAAGTGCTGTGGGAGATTTTGGTCACCAACCAGAGTTAGCAACTTGTTAGAATAAAGCTATCATTATTTAGGAAACATTTTATAGATCAAATTAATCGTAGGTAGAGTGTCAGAGAGTGACAGAAAGTTGACAGTGAGTGTGGCTGCCAGCGGTCCAGGTGAGCGAGGCGGCGTGGAGGGGGGTCCGGTCACCGTGGCCCGTGGGATGGCGCGCGGTGTCAAGAAGACCTTTCGGATGAGGCAGGAGAGCCTTGGCCTCAGGGTTACGGGGCTAATGAACTTCGACTGAGAAAATCCGGGGTTTAGATGTGACACTTTGGGAGACAGGACATCAAAGGTTCTGGATGTGGAGTTACAGTCAGAACAGCATTTGTAGAAGACCATTCTGAAGATAATGTGAAAACTAACCGAGGAAATAAGTTATTTTTGAAGAGAGAGAAGGAGAGGGAAGGCAGAGTCCTCAAAACCAGGTCACATGAATAATACAGGGTGAGGCAAACGTAGGGTCGCAGTTGTGAGTGTGCGAAACGCGGAGTTCATTCCCATGTTACCACTCTTTAATTATTGTATCGTCCCCCACGCGGTGACACCTGCCGGCCCTCCCTTGGCCCGCGCTGTGCAGAAAGCGCTAGCAGCGAAGTGCTCATGGGGGCAGGGAAGGGATGGCTGAGTGCACTGTGTCGCCGACGGAATGTCTGCAACCCTTCATGGGGGCGCTGTGGTCCTGCTCTCAGGACCTGCCAAACCTGGTGCCATGTTGTTACTTAGAAAGGGACGTGGTAAGGGGCCCCCTTCGGCCTCAGCGGCCGGTCGCCTGGAGAGGTCGAGGTGTGCGCAGGTAAGCAAAGGTGGAAGCAGAGGGCGTGGTAAACAGGATTTGAACTGCCCTAAAGTAGAAACATGCCAAGATGGTCCTGGACTGGCCTCACAGAGACTGAGGCCGGGCAGCGGGATGGAGGCCACGCTGGCCACTCCCCACCCTTTGGAATGTGATGCTCTGGGACAGACCTGGCCAGGGTCATGGCCTCCAGACCTCTCCTTCCAGACCAGCCTCCTGGATTCTGGGGTTTGACGAGCAGCATGTTGCTTTTAAGCTTAGAGACTAAAACGAAATCACCTTTAATACTGTTTTCTCACCTTCCTCTGCCACAGAGCCCCAGGTTTACCTGCCCAGTTTAGTCATCCTGCTTCTCTTCATATCCGTGGTGCTAGTCGCTGCTGTCGTCTCTGGCATTTACTACAGGAAAAAAGGGAAAGCACTAACAGGTATCGTGGTTCTGGAAAATGAATCTCAAAAAAAAAATAGATACCTTTCTAAGTCTATGCTTCGGAAGATGCGTGTGGCACCCACTGACTGCCTGTGGCGACCTGCTTAGAATAAGCGCCTTGAGGCGGCGGTGCTTAAACTAAGGTGAAATACCCTTTATTCCTAATTCATCCTTCTCTGGCAGAACAAACAAAATCCGCTGTGCCTATTTATGTATAAGCAAACAAAAAGAATAAACTGCAGGGTCAGGACACTGATGTCTCCTAAACCACTTGTTTAATTGCATAGGTTATGTGGTGTCGGGTAGATGGGGTTTCTTGCATTTATCCTAAAGTGCAAACCTTTTTAATGCACCCAGTTAAAACGCAGACCGAATGTTCAGGTCAGCAGAGGAGGGAAAGTTTTGGTTGGGTTGTCACCTTGAAATATGAATCTAAAATTATAAAAACAAGTTCTCTTACATTCAGTAGAATATAGGTGCTCATTTTGAGGATGAATAACCAAGTGTTATCTTGTTTACTGAAAATAACTTTTGTAGCAAAGAATCATTTGATAGTGTCTTTTTGTATCACATCATGTTTGACTTTTATACTCTAAAGCTAAAACGTGTAATTTTTTGAAAGATTTTATTTCTATACTTTTGTAGAGAGGGGTAGGGAGGAGAAAGAGAGAGAGAGAAACATCAATGTATGGTTGCCTTTCATGCGCCCCCTACTGGGCACCTGGCCCCCAACCCAGGCATGTACCCTGACTAGGAATTGAACCAAGGACCCTTTGGTTTTCAGGTCAGTGCTGAACCATTGAGCCACACTAGCCATGGCAAAAAAAAAAGTGTAATTTTTAAGAAAGGCTTCAAGGCTTCAATAAATCTCCTGAAGCTATTTCTCAAGGCTCCGATAGTCACTTCAGTCTCCTTTGAAGCTCTGCTGTCTCACCATCCTTTTCCATTTTCAGTTGCTCCCTTACTTACCTTGCCCACCTCTGCTTTGCCGTGATTTGCTCAGTTCTCTCACATTACATC
>PVJI01032420.1:0-12216 GCA_004026765.1 Micronycteris hirsuta
TCAGTGGGAAGCCCTGGTGTGGCTCCCGGAGGCAAAGTTCACAGAAGTGTGGGGCCCCTGGGGTGCTGAACTCGGTCTTGTCCACACTGAGCCTCCAGCATTTGTCAGTTATAGCTCAGGTTTTCCCGCCCAGCAGCGGTTCCCCACCCAGGGCTTTCTGGTCGTGTTTCTGCTCTGGTAAGTTGTGATTCTCTGGGTTCACCTCTGTCTCCCCAGTTTGAGGGGTTTGCCCTGTGACCTCATTTCTCTGAAGGACCGAAGAGGAGTTGTTGAATCTGTTTGTTCAGGTCTGGGTGATTGTGAGGATGGAGTGCCTGTTTCCAGCTCCTCACATGTCAGACAAGAAACCAAAAGTTACCCTTATTTTTTAAAAAAATTTAAAGAGATAAACTGTATTTTTTTTTCACTTTTATTGAGAAATAATTGGCATACATCACTGTACAAGTTTAAGGCATACGGCACAATGGTCTGATTTACGTATGTTGTGAAGACCACAGTAATAGAGAATCAGCAATGCCCATCATCTCATATTGATACAGTAGAAAGAAGAGGAAGAAGAAAACAAAGAAGAAACACATGTTCTCCTTGTGGCGAGAACTCATAGGATTTACTCTCATAAAAACTTTCCCACCCGTCACACAGCAGCGTTAGCTACAGTCATAGACTGTACGTGACCTCCCTAGTACGTAATTATCTTACAACCACCTTCCTCTCATTTTCCCTCCTCCCACCCTTCACCTCTCGAGTCTGAGCTCCTTTCTATGAATTTTTTTGGATTCCACATATGAGTCAGATCATACCTTCTTTCGCCTGCTAACTTTCATGTAGCATAATGTATTTAACTTCCATCCTTATTGTCACAAATGATAAGGTCTCTCATTATTTAGGGGTGAATAGTATTCCATTGTAAATATGTACATACAGTATGGATATATCTCAAAATTTCTATATTTGTTCATTTATTGATAAACACTTGGTTGTTCCCATGTCTGGTTATCATATACAATGTTTCAGTGCATATGGAGGTGCAGATATCTTTCTGAGTTAATGTTTTTATTTCATTTGTATATATTCCCAGAAGTAGAATTGCTGGATCATAGGGTAGTGCTAATTTTAACTTTTTGAGGAATCTTCATAACAGTTTTCCATAGTCACTGCATCAATTTATACTCCCACCAACAGTGCACAAGGGTATTCTTGTCTCCACATGTGCGCCAGCATGTGTGATCTCTTGTTTTTTTGGCAGTGGCCATCCTAATAGGTCTGAGGTGATATCTCATTGTGGTTTTAATTTGCATTTCCCTGATGACACGTAATGTTGAGCATCTTTTCATGTACTTGTTAGACTTTCATATATTTTCTTTGAGAAAATGTCTGTTCCGGTCTTTTGCCCATTTTTATTTTTATTATTTTAAAAAGTTTTATTTATTTATTTTTAGAGAGGCAAAGAGGGGAAGAAAGAGAGGGAGAGAAACATCAATGTGTGGTTGCCTCTCACACCCCCCCCCCCCACTGGGGACCCAGGCCGAAACCTAGGCGTGTGCCCTGACTGAAAATCAATCTAGCAACCCCTTGGCTTGTAGGCCGGCGCTCAATCCACTGAGCCACATCAGTCAGAGCTTTTGCCCATTTTTTTTTTTTTAAGATTTTATTTATTTATTTTCAGAGAGAGGAGAAAGGAGGGAGAAAGAACAATGTATGGTTGCCTCTCACATGGTCCTCACTGGGGACCCGGCCCGCAACCCAGGCATGTGCCCCGACTGGGAATCGAACTGGGACCCTCTGGTTCCCAGCCCGCATTCAATCCACTGAGCTACACCAGCCAGGCTGCCCATTTTTAAATTGGATTATTTGCTGCTGAATTGTATAAGTCTTTGTATATTTTGGATATTAACCCCTTATCAGGGGTTAATAGATGGTTTGCAAATATTTTTGTTCACTTGTAGGTTGTCTTTTCACTCTGTTGATGGTTTCTTTGCTGTGCAGAAGTTTTTTTAGTTCGATATCCTTCTTGTTTATTTTTCACTTTGTTGCTTGCGTTTTAGGTGTCAGATCCCCACCTTCCCCAACATCACAAAGACCCATGTCAGGGAGGTTTATTTCTGTTCTCTTCTAGGAGTTTCATGGTTTCAGGTCTTACATTTAAATCTTTAAACCATTTAAAGTTAATTTTTGTGATTGGTGTAGCTTAGGAGTCCAATTTCATCTTTTATATGTAAATACTGAGTTATACTAGCACCATTTGTTAAAGAGACTGTCTTTTCTCCATTGAGTATTCTTGGCTCCTTGTCAAACATTAGTTGACCATATTGGCTTGGGTGTATTTCTGGGCTCTCAATTCTTTTCCATTAGTCTATTTGTCTGTTTTTATGCCAGTACCATATTATTTTGATGACGATAGCTTTATAGTATAGCCCAAAGTCAGGAAGTGTGATGCCTCCTGCTTTGTTACTTTCTCAGGATTTCTTTCGCTATTTAGGGTTTTTTGTGGTTCCATGTAAATTTTAGGAGTGATTTTTCTAATTTGGTAAAAAATGCCATTATTATCTTGATAGCAACTGCATTGAATCTATAAATAGCTTTTGTTACTGTTGAAATTTTAACAATACTAATTCTTCTAGTCCATTGAAAGCAAAATACCTTTCCATTTATTTGTGTCTTTTTCAGTTTATTTCATCAATGTCTTGTAGTTTTCAACATAGAGATATTTCACCTCCTTGGTTAAATTTATTCTTTTTTATTGTTTTTGATGTTATTGTAAATATGACATATTTCTCTATTTCTTTTTCAAATTAGTTGTTGTTAGTGTGTAGAAATACTACTGATTTTTGTGTGTTAATTTTGAATCCTGTAACATTTCTGAATTCATTGATTAGATCTAAGTTTCTTGATTGAATCTTCAGAATTTTCTATATATGAAGTCAGGTAATCTGCAAATAGAGGCAATTTTACTTCTTTCTTTCCAATTCTGATATCTTTTGTTTCTTTTTCCTTCCTGATTTTCCTACCTCTGACTTCTAGTATTGTGTGAATAAGAGTAATGAAAATAGGCACACTTGTCTTGTTGCTATCTTAGAGAAAAATCTTTCAACCTTTCACCACTGAGTTTGATGTTAGCTGTGGGCTTATCATATATGGCCTTTATTATTTTAAAATATGTTCTTTGCTTAATTTACTAAGAGTTTTTAACAATCATGAATGGGTATTGAATTTTGTCAAATGCCTTTTCTGCATCTGTTGAGATGATCTTATGATTCTTTCTTTCGTCCTGCCAATGTGGCATGTCACCTTTGTTGACTTGCATGTGTCGAACCACCCTTGCCTCCTCGGGGCCACTCACGCTTGACCAGGGTGCACTCGCCGTGATCCTTTTAATGTGCTGCTGAATTCGATGTGTTAGTATTTTATTGAGAACTTTTGCTTTTATATTTGCCACAGATATTAGCTGTAGTTTTTTTTCCAAGCTTTTTTTAATTAAAAAAAATGGGGGGGGGGGGAGATGCAGACAACTGTACTTGAACAACAATGAAATAAAATACAATAAAATATAAAATAAATAAAATAAAATATAAAATAAAATAAAATAAAATTTAACAGCTTTATTACAATATAATCCACATAACATACAGCCCACCCATATAAACTGTATAACTCAGATCTTGGGTAGATTATGTTGGGAACCAAAGGATGGCTGCTATCTTAAGAGAACGTCACCATCTTAGGCTGATGCAACAATCAGTATCGGTTTCCTCAGACCTAGACCTAGTTCCCCGAGATCACGTGGGCTGAAGGGACTGTCCATCAAAGAACGCCCATCAGCAAAGCCTAGCCAATCAGTAAGACCCACAACTCCACCGAGTTTCTCCAGCAACGCCCCTCAGCCAACCAGTACATATACCCACGATCCTCAAATAAAAATTTGCAGCTTGATCAGAATCCTGTCTTGCTGCCATTCTTCACGCCTCCTGTCCCTCTCACTCCTTCACTAACAGGTCTGCCCCAGTTGACTGCCCCACTGGCCGCAGCAGATGACATTATGAATTTTAAAAACTGTGGTAAAAATATATATAATATAAAATTTACCATTACCCATTTTAAATGTATCATTCAATGGCATTAATTACATTATATTCAAAATGTGGTGCACCATCATCATTGCTTATTCCTAAAACGTTTCCATAACCCGACCAGAGTCTCTGTAACTTTTAAGAAACAACTCTCCATTCCTCTTCCTCCAGCCCCTGGAAACCTCTCTATTACTTCTTGCATCTATGAATTTGCCTATTCTAGGACACTTATATAAGTGGAATAATACATTATTTATCCTTTTGTATCAGGCTTATTTCACTGAGCTAATTTTTTAAGGCTGATTTGTGTTGTAGCATATATTAGAACTTTGTTGTTCCCCCAATATTTTGTTGTAGTAAAATACAGATAGCATGAAATTTACCAGCTTAAACACTTTTTAAGTGTGCAGTTCAGTGACATCAATTATATTCCTGTTATTGTGCAACCATCACCGCCGTGAACTCTTTCAATTTTGCAAAATTAAGACTCTATAGCTGGGGCAAAGGAGGTATAAGGGGACTAAAAGGTAATGAAAAAATACAATAAAGATTTTTTTAAAGACATTATAGCCATTAAATAATACTTCCCCATTATCACCTGTCCCTAGCCCCTAGCAACCACCACTGTACTTTTTGTCTCTATGATCTCGCCTACTCTAAGGATTTCATGTAAATGGAAACATACACTTGTCTTTTTGTCATAGGCTTATTTCCCATAGCACAATGTCCTCGAGTTTCATCCACGTTGCCGCCTGTGTCAGAACTTCCTTCCTGTTGAAGGCTGAAAAATATTCCATTATATGGATGGACTACGTTTTGGGTATCCATTCATTCATCAGTGGGCACTTGGGTTATCTCCACATTTTAGCTACTGTGAATAACGCTGTTCTGAACACAAATCTCTCTTCCATGCCCTGTTTTCAGACCTCTCGGGTGTGTGCTCAGAAATGGAATTGCTGGATCATATGGCGGGTCTAACTTTAATTTTCGAGGAGCTGCTTTACATTTTCCACAGTGGCCTCACCATTTTATATTCCCATCAACAGTGCATGAAGGTTCCAGTTTCTCCACATGCTCACCAACATTTGTTTTTTTCTGTTAAAAAAAAATTCTCCTTATTATGGGTTGTGTTTTCTTGCTTCTTTGCATGCCCAGTATCCTTTGAGCAAATGCCAGACATTGTGACTTTGACCTTGTGGGTGCTGGGTATTTTTGATTCCTCCACATCTTCTGATCTGGGATGCATTTAAGTTACTTGAATACAAATAGTTAGATCTTTCAGGTCTTGCTTTTATGATTTGTCAAGTGAGTCTGGTGCCTTGCTCAGCCTAGCGTTAATTATTCCTTGCTGCTGAGGTGAGAACTTCATGAGCGCTCTACCTTGTGCTAGGAGCTTTTCGTGGCTTGGGACACAGGCACTGTTCCCAGCTCAGCATGAGCAGAGCACTGTTCCTTCTAATTCTTTTGGAAGATTCTTTATCCATCTTTGGGCAGTTTTCTCACGTGTTCGTGCTGACCAGATTCAGCTAAGCACCCGTAGGGACAAGGCTCTCTCTCTGTCCTGAGACGTGGAACAACCTTGGTCTCCTCTGCTCAGGTGCTCACTCTTCTAGGCTCCAGCTGAATTCCTTTGATGTGGTCTGGAATCTGAAACAGTCAAAAAGCTAATTTCATTTATTTTTTGTTTCTCAGGGATTACATCATTCACTGTCTGATGCTCAGGTCTTGAAAACCAGTCTCCTGTATTTATTCTTTTTATATTTTTTAAACCCTCAACTGAGGATTGATTTGAGAGAGAGAGAGAGTGAAGAAGGGTGGGAAGGGAGAAAGAGAGAGAGAGAGAGACAAGCATCGATTGGTTACCTCCTGTCTCGAACCCAGAACCTTTATTTGGTGCACAGGACAATGCTCCAACTGAGGCACCAGGCCAGGGCTCTCTTTGTATTTTTGGTTGTTTCAGATGGAAGATAAATCTAGTTCCTGTTACTTCATCATAGACAGAAGTAGAACTTTGTCTTATTATTTTATTTAAAATAAAATCAAAAGAAAAATAGCATGTCTTTTTTTAGAAATACTCACATATAGCACTAGAGTCAATTCATGCTTTTTTCTGAATTTTCCTTTTTTTTCTTCTTATTCCAGGTAGTTTCTTCTGACTCCTCTTCTCAGCCACGGGCAGCTCTCCTCGTCTGTGTCCAAAGCTGCCGTGGACGCCATTCAGGGAGCTCTAATGTTATTTTTAGTTTCTGGAAGTTCTATTTGGTTCTTTTTCAAGTCTCCTTCTTTGTCAAATACATACTCCTCGGTGGTTGCAGAGGTTTACCAGCCTGATTGCATCCCTTTGAGCATCACAAGCACATTGGCTTCACAGTTTCTGGCTGTTAATTCAAGCGTCCGGATTGCTTCGGGTCTGTTTTCTGATGGTTCTCAGTCATGGTGTATTATCTCGCATTTCTGGTTGTCTTTGTTTATTGCTGGAACAGTATTTATATGTTATTTTTAGAAATACTGTAAGGCTAAAGGTGACATTATCATTATCCTAAGAGGATTTTTTGCTTGTTTCTGCGAGGCACGGGGCACACTACTCGTGGGGAGTTACGTTACACCAGTCTGAGCTGAGGCTTTCCAAGCTGTGCATGTGACTCTGGGCTGGGCTGCAGTCCCCGAGTGGGCTAGCTTCCTGCGGGCTCACCCCTCGGATACATCCCGTCTTGAACCCCAAGCAAGTGTGCTTTGTTGTGGCCACACCCACAGAGGGTCCTGGCCTCCTGCCTTTTTTCCCCTAATCCCGAAAGAGTGCCAAAGTGACACAAAGTCAATGAAGCTGCATTTCTGAAAGGGCAGGAAGGCTTTGCCGGCCTGACCCGGCTATGGGTCTCCTGCTCCCCTAGGTCCAGGGCTTATCACCATGTTTAGACAGTTCCTGAAGTTTCTGGGGAAATGGCTTTGATGAGTTTTTAGTTGTCTTCAATGAGAGGCCCTTATTGCAATGTTTGGAATTGTTGAAGACCTACCCATAATTTAAACGGAAAGTTTTAGTGTTGTCTTTGTCACTTACATTTATTTTTGTATAAAGTGTGGGGTGGGGTTCTTTCATTTTCCCCACTGGGAGCCACCTTTCCAGGGACTGCATGTTGAAGAGGCCTCCCCCTCAGGCACAGACCGAAGTCGCGTGAGTGTAGGGCTCTAGGCCTGGGCTCTGTTCCATCATCACATACCTGTTACCAGCCCACTTCATCCCTGCCTGTGCACCACCGTGCTTTGCCTGCTACACCATCATAACACAATTGTGTATCTTGAAGGGAAAATTTGTCTGCTGTATTCTCCTTGTACCTCCCTAGCCACAAGAATTGTAACTTTTGGGAGGGTAGCAAATTTTTTGAAGGAATGGTACAACTGAAAGACATAAGTGGATGATTTGGTGCAACTTATAGAAAAGGTTAAGGTAACTCCGACATGCATGTACTGCTTTGGTGAAAAAGGAAGTCCCCTCCCCCCACCCCATGGCTGTAGGAAGCCATCCTGAGGCTGAGCTCTTTTCACTGTCTTCCAGGTGTGCTTGTCAGGAGACATGCTCTGTCATAGTTGGTTTCAGGGGCCCACAACCTGCACAAGTTGGTTACGTGGTCACTCAGTCCTTGACGGATTTCACCTGCTCATCCAGGTGCTGCGTCTCAGTGAAGTAATACTGATAGGGAACTCTAGAGTTGGAAAATTTCGGTGTAAAGTAAAAAGCTATAAACCTGGCCAATAATGTTTACGTTTAAGCCTTTGTTTCAGAAAACCGCAGATAAGGCCGATCCTGGCTCCTGGGAAAACAGCCGATCACCTGGGGCACTGCTAATGATTACCTCCTGGGAACAACTAACTGCTCCCGACAGGAATGCCTTGGCACCGCTCACCCAATCCCCTGGACTTCAAAGCTCTTACTGACCTGCTTATCTCCGGGTATAAAAATGCTGGCCTGAACAAAAAGAGGGAAGATGGTCTGTTAGGGTATAAACCTGCCATCTTCTCAGGTCGCCGGCCATCTGAATAAAGCACCTATGAAGATTCAATCGCTGTCATTGCTTATTGGGTTTGGTAGTGACAGGCAGCACGAATGCCAGTCTGTTTTCCAGTTACACATTTTGGCGACACCGTTCCAGGACAGACTTTGGGACTCTCCGGTAAGTCTGGGTGCCTGGACCGAGAGGCCCCGGGGGTTTGGATTCAGAGAATCCCAAGCAGCTGCCAAGTGATTTCACTTGGGGATCCTCCCCTCCCTCGCTCCCGGCACTTCTCATCGTTTATCACATTTGATTGAATCGTTGCGCTTTCTGGTTCAGGTTAAAATCCAGGGTCCTGATTTAGCTCTGTCTCTTCTGGTCGGAAAGGACATTGGTTCTGGTCTGAAAGAACATCTGGTTCGGGTACCCTATGTTTGGAGCTCCATCTGTTCTGGCCCGAGGACATCTGGTTTGGGTACCCTCTGTTAAATGCAGGGGGTTGGGGGGACCCTCCATTCCGGAAAGCAGCCTGCTGGGGCGGGTTCTGGTAAATTGATCGATGTATGCTTATAAACTGATGATGAGAAAAAAAGCTTTTTTTTTTACTGTAACACTGTTTGGCTTACATGTAGTCTAGCCGCTGAATGGATCTTTGAATTGTCACAATATTGCAATTAGAGCTGTTTTGTCAAAGATCAGGGAAGTTGGATGAAACGCCTTACCTAGAAGTTTTTTTTTTGTTGTTGTTTACATGATAAAGTTGCAGAGTTTTAGAGAAAAAAAGAAAAAAGAGGAGAAAGAAAGAAAATAAGTTAATGGCTCAGAGAAAAGGGAATTTGCGTGTGAGAGGTAGTAGCTCAGAGGAGAGAGACCAGGAAGCTGCAAGCTGGTCAGAGTTCCCACAGCCCCAGGGGATCTACTCCGACGAGTGAAATGGGGAAAGTGAGCCTGAACTGGCCATGCCATCTTGAATTGGTCAAGGAACAAAATTTGGTGGAGGAAAGGCCCCTACTGGGGCAGAGCAATATCCTTTTGGAGACTTTCGGTGGGAATAGGTCCAGAGGGCCAGCCTGCTGGATGCTATTGGGCAGATATACAAGCCTTATTGAATTCTTTGCTTCAGTAAGGGGGATGAGCAGAGGCTGGTGTTGGATAAGGTAAATGAAGAGGGTCGGAGGTTGCACCGAGAAATCCAGATGGGAGGTCTGGGCCTTCCCAGGGCAATACCTGTAACCGAGCCCAACCGGGACCTTAGTGGGGGATGGCCTTCCTCTCTTAAAGCATTATAAGAGATGCCTCCTTGAGAGAATGGGGAAAGGCATCCTTGAGCAGAAAAGTCTGAGTGTGGTGCAGGTGGTGCAATGGAAGTCCACAGAGGACCCCTCCCAATGTAACTGGGTGCAGACAAGAAATGGGCCCAAATAGGGATTTGTAATGGGGTCCAGAACTCAAAGTGTCCAGGAAATATTAGAAAAATATATATAGGATGTCCTTGTCCCCACAAGTCTGATCTGGGGGGATGGGACTCGTGGAGCAGGACCATGCAGAGCTGTTTTGTATAGCAGCAGCTTTGTAGCTAACCGCTGGCATGGTCATTTAGCATATCTATAACCTTTAACTGGTTTCATAGATATGTTAAATAGCTGTGGCCAGCTTTGAGCCAGGGGGATGGAAGTGACTTGGACACACAAGATATAACTGGGAAGGGGGGAACACACTGCTTTTGGCGAGAGGGGAGAACCCCGCGTGGCTTTGGGGCTCTCTTTGCCATGCAGCTTAGGAAACCGGGAAGGGAGATGTAGCAGCCGTAACGGGGTCTGAAGCAAGAGGCTTTGGAGGAGTGGGGACCCCTCAGCCTGAGAGACAGAGAGAGAGGACCACGTGGCTTTGGGTGGCTCTTTTGCCACACGGCCTAGGAAGCAGGAGAGACTTTGCCTGGAAGAAAAGGGGTGAAAGGATTCTTGCTGGTGAGCCATAAGAAGGTGCCATGCGGCTTTGGATTAACTGAAGATCGTGGTGGCGACACAGCGAATGGTGTCTGAATCACGGACTTCTAATTCTTTTCCTGAGACACGGTACCCTGGACTGGGCAAAGGGAAGAAGGGAGGACTGTGTGTGTCTGTGGGTATTCTAGAGAACTCTAGTATTTTAAAGGAGACCTTAAGTCATTACTCCAAGCCTGTATAACTTGTAAATAAATAATTCCTTTCCTTTTCACCAGTCTCTGGCATTGAGAGACGTCTTTCCATTGGCGGCGAGCATAACGAACCTGGTGCGGAGTTGGGATATCGTTGGGTGACCCTGTCCTGCTCTGTAACACCAACACTAGGAAAGAGTTAAGGAGATTCCTGGGGATGGCAAGCGACTGCTGCATTTGAATTCCAAACTTTGGGCTCATCGCTAAACCACTGTATGAGGCTCTGAAGGGACTGGAATATAGCCCTTTAGAGTGGACAAAGGAGTGCACTCAGACGTTTAAGTCCTTGAAGGTGCACCTGGCTTTGGCTTTGGGACTTCCAAACCTACTGAAGCCCTTTCTATGATATGTGCATGAGAGACAGGGCATTGCCCTAAGATTCCTCACCAAATGCTTAGTGACATTTGCAGCCCATCATGTAATTGTCAAGGAAATTAGATCACACTGTCCAGGGGTGGCCAGCCTACTTGAGGGTGGCAGCCACCTGTGAGCTCTTGCAGGAAGCTGAAAAGTTTTCCTTGGGACAGCTTATACCAGTTATGTGCCCCAGCAAGTGCTGAGCCTGCTGGAGCAACAGGGAGCTATGTGGCCCACTGCTGGAAGAATAGGCAGGCACCAAGCCATTCTCCATGATCCCAACGTCTCCCTCAAAGCTGTAAGTAAGTGAAAATCCTGCCTCTCGTCTCCCAGAGTTTGACTCAGCTGCGCTAATACAGGACTGTGTTGAAATAACTAATGAAGTGTATTCTAGCAGAATTGATTTACAGAATCATCCTTTAGAAGAAACAGACTGGACTCTATGCAGATGGAAGTAGTTATATGGACAAAGGAAGCAGAAAAGCTGGGTGTACAGTTGCGACTCCTCAAGGAGTAGCCGAGGCCAAGGCCTTGCACCGGGAACCTCCGCTCAGAAAGCTGAACTGATCGCAACGACGAGGGCGCTGGAATTGTCACAGGAAGAGAGAGTGGATATGTATACGGACTCAAGGTACGCTTTCTTGATTTTGCATGCACATGGTTTCATCTGGGAAGAAAAAGAACGGTTAACCTCCAAATACACAGGAGATTCAGCATGTAGCTGAAAATTTAAAATTATTAGAGGCCATTCAGGTACCTTTACAGGTGGCAGTTATGCACTGCAGGGGGCATCAGAAAGAGGACACTGGAGTGGCTGGAGGAAGCAATCTGGCTGAACAGACAGCAAAAGAGGCCGCTAAAGGAATGTTTATAATGCCCTTGGTACCTGTTCTGGACTTGTCACAATTTGACCCTGAATATTTGACTGCAGACTTAGAGAAAGCTAAGGGTTGGGGTTTTGATGAAGAAGGTCCTGATAGCATATAGAAAAAGAATAAGAAAGGAGCTATACTGTTTTCCTGAACATTTAGTAGAGCCAGTCATGAAGCATTTGCATGAGGCCGCACACTGTGGAAGAGACTCATTAACCACCCATGTCAAACTGGCTCACAGGTCCTGGAATTTCTAGAGCCGTAAGAAAAATAATTACTAAATGTTTTGCGCGCTGGAAGAACAACCCCAAAACAGAACCCCATCGAAAAAAGGAAGGAAAGCAATACCAAGGACAGTGCCCACTTGAGAACTGGCAAATTGACTTTACTCAGATGCCAAGGGTCCAAGAGTGGAAATATCAGTTAACCTTTGTGAACACCTTTTCAGGATAAATAGCAGCTTATCCTACTAGAATGGAGAATTCCTTAGAGGCAGTGAAAGCTTTACTGAAGGAAACAATCCCTCACTTTGGGCTCCCTGACAGCATCCAGAATGATAACAGACCTGCTTTTATTTCAGAAATTAGACAGGAGGTTAGTAAATTTTAGGAATCAAATGAAGATTCCACATGGCATGGAGACCTCAGGCTTCTGGGAAGGTAAAGAAGAGGAATCAAACCTTAAAGAAAAACATAGTCAAACTGTCAAGAAGCTCATCTTCATTGGGATCAAGC
>PVJI01032421.1:0-12212 GCA_004026765.1 Micronycteris hirsuta
TTCAAATACAAAGTAGTTCACATAATTTATCTCATGGAGCAGGTCACACCAGGCATGCTAATCCCCAGGTCAACTCAAGGGGCTCTATGAGGAGCAATTGGCTTTTGGTGAAATTAAGAATGATCCCAGCTAGCATCCACACGCAACATCTGAGCTGAGGCTGGAACCCACGGTCTCCAGCTCCTGCTGTCACGCTTCCTCCCCCCGCCCTCACCCGAAGACAGCGTGTATGAGCTCGGGGGCAGCTTTCTCCCCTCCTGGTGCGCATGCTGTGTCTGCCGAGGACAGGCTCCAGCTGGCAGCTAACAGATAACATGCTCCCTGCACATGCCGCCTGGTGTGTTTAGAAACACAAAACTGAGATTGGATGTCTCTTTCTCCAGGTGGGCTGGGAATCAAGCATCTCGTCTTTTAATCCCCTACACTGTCAGCCACTTTGAGGTGACAGTGATTGACTTTCCGAAGGTCCTTGGTGTGTGTTGGTTCAGGCAAAACCAGGGGAGTCCTCGCACTTATTCTGAAGCCTTTCAGCCAGGAAGAGGGTGGCAAAGTGTTGGCTGGAGGCTGTTTGCACAAGGAAGGTCCAGGGAGCTTCTCGGAAGATCACAAAGGCCATCTCCAAACGCCAAGAGAGAAGGCTTCTGGGCCGGGGCCCCTCCCTGCTCTTGGAAAGCTGAGCGGGCCACACTGGCCAAGGGCCCTTTCACAGGGCTCTAATTAGAGAGTCAAAACCAGGAAGCCAGAGACCTCCCTCCTCTCTGGGTCTGCAGCTCTCATTTGCGCTCCTCCTGGGGCCTCAGAGTCACTCCCTCTTCGCTTCTCTCTGGCCACTCTCTCATCTGCGCTCCTCTCTCTACAGGTAGTTTCCCTTCTCTTGCAGGAGTTTATTATTTAACTTTATTGTAAAACATGTCCAATATAGAAAAATAAGGACACTCGGCCGAATATAATCATTATTGACACAGGAGCGATGGTGGGCACCATTGTAAGGGCTCTACCTGAATTTTTTTTAATGTTCATTGATTTGATTTCATTTTGAAATTATATTTTATTGATTATGCAATCCTGATTTTTCTCCCTTTGCCACTCTCCACCCAGCACTCCCTACTCCCTCAAACAATCCCCCCACCATTGTTCAAGTCCAAGGGTCATGCATGTAAGTTCTTTGGCTACTCTATTGCCTATACTGTACTTTACATCCCCATGGCTATTCTGTAACTACCTATTTGTACTTCTTAATCCCCTCACCTCTTCATGCATTCCCCCACCCCCCATCCCATCTGGCAACCATCAAAACAGGTTTCCTGGGTGATGCAGGCCAAGGTCAGCCCCCACCTGTGCGTTGCCCGGGGCCACCCTGCCTGAGCTATAAAGCAATCTGAGATGGCTGCTACTTGTGCTGGGCTTGGAGATCCCCAGGCAAAGCCAAGCTGTGAATCCAGGCTGGCTGCTGCTAGTGCCTGGTCTGGAGCTCACTGAGGCCAGCTGCTGCTTGATTGAGAGGATTTAGGAAGTTGTGAAACAGGAGTCAAGACCTGCCATTCCTATGGAAAAGCAGGTTGGGTGGGCCCTTAAATTGGGTGGAGCAGAATCTCTGGGGATTACCAAGGCGGGTCAAACCGTGTTAGCTGTTTGATAGAGTCTCAAATCTGGCACCAGCTTGCCGGCTCTGTGGGGGTAGGGTTTTGCAAAGGGACAATGGCTTTTGCTGGCCTTAATGTCAGATACTTTAGTTCCTCCCTGTAGGCCACTGGTGCCTTTTCAAGCTCCTACCCCAGTGCTGGAGCTCAGAGGGAGTGAGTCTGAGTAGGTGAGTCTGTTCAGGTTAGGAGGAACTGCTTAGGGTTATAGCATTTTCTTCCTCTGACTTAATCCCCACTGATTTTTGCAGCCAGAAGTTGTGGGGACTAAATTTCTTGGCACTGGAACCCTGGGCTAGGGGACTGGTGTAGGCTGGGACTCCTCACTCCCAAAGATATCCCTCCCGAATTTTATCCACTATACGTGGGTGTGGGACCAGCCTGTTCTGTGTCTGCCTGTCCTTCCAGTCCGGATGGATGTGGTTTCTTTAATTCTATCGTTGTCAGACTTCCATTCAACTCAATTTCTGACAGTTCTGAGTGATAGCTGTTCTTTATTTTAGTTGTGATTTTGATGTGGTTGTACGAAGAGGCGAGCTATGTCTGCCTATGCTGCCATCTTGACATATTCCCCTCTACCTGAATTTTATAACTTATCCTTGATGGCGGCTCAACTATATGGGTAGATACAATCACCATCATCATCATCTCCATTTTACAGATAAGGACACTAAGACACAGGAAGATTAAGTCACTTGCTCCAGGTCATAGGGCTAGGAAGTGGCAGATTGGGATTTGTTTTTATTATCACCCCCCTTTTACTGTATATCTTTCTACATTACCATTTTGCCCCCATACCCTCTTTTGCCTCCAACCCACTTCCCTCCCCCCAGCAGTCTGGGATTTGAATCGGGCAGCCTGGTGGCAGAGATCATACCCGGAACCAACAGGCACCCTGCCACCATAGGAGGGACAGACACTCACCCCAAACCTTGCATTGAGAGAGAACCACTGACACATTTGGGAAATAGCCTTTAAGTCTGTTAAGTACAGTATTTCAAATACACATTTTTTCATAAATTATTTAAAATATGTCAAACTCTTAGCCCTGGCTGGTGTGGCTCAGTGGATTGAGTGCCAGGGAACCAAAGGGTCTCCTGTTCAATTCCTAGTCAGGGCGCATGCCTGGGTTGCGGGCCAGGTCCCCAGTTGGGGGGGTGTGAGAGGCAATCACACGTTGATGTTTCTCTCCCTCTTTCTCCTTCCCTTCCCCTCTCTAAAAATAAATAAAATCTTTTTTTTTTTTTTAAGATTTTATTTATTTATTTTTAGTGAGGGGAACAGACGGAGAAAGACAGAGAGAGAAACATCAATGTGTGGTTGCCTCTCACGTGGCCCCGACTGGGGACCTGGGTAGGGACCTCGCCCATAACCCAGGCATGTGCCGTAACTGGGAATCAAACCTGCAACCCTTTGGTTTGCAGCCCGTGCTCAATCCACTGAGATACGCCAGCCAGGGCAGAAATAAAATCTTTAAAAGTGTCATACTCTGTACTGTTTTAGCCCTTTTTCCATTTACCTTTCTACATCATAAAAGCCTTCTACAGCCTTTTCTTCCAAATGAGAGCAGTCTTCTATGCTGTATACCTGAAACTAGTACTGAATGTCAATTGTAACAGACAAATTTTAAATGTTTAAATGAAAGTCTTTGATTGTAGAAGTGATAAATAAACTTATGTATTTGCTTGTACATGCATCACGTGCCTCGGAAGGGCACACTAGTTGTTGGTAACACCGGTTACCTCTGGAGGGAGCCAGATGGAAGGCAGAGGCGGACTGGAGGGCGAGCCTTTCCTGTCTGAGCTTTTTGTAACTATGTGAATACATTACCTATCTTTTAAAAAGAAGGTTAAAAAAAATGAAACTGATTCATCCTCATTGCAAAAAAAAAAAACCAGAAAGGCATCAAGTAAAAATAAATTGATCTTTAAAGTTAATTCCTAGAGATAACAGTTAACATTTTTGCTCTATTTCTTCCAGACCTTTATCTATGAATGTAGACATATACATATAGACATACGTTTACCCAAACGGGACGGTGCTGCATGGTGCTGTTTGGTTACCTGAGTTTTCACTAAGGGCGAATTAAGGACAACATTCTGTGCAGCCTCAGTATAAATGTCTGCATGGTCATCAGTCATGAGAAGTTGGCTAGTCTTCAAACAGCTATTTCTGGATGGACTGAGAAAGTCCAACATGTGGACACTCAAAATCTAGGCTTTTTCATTTGCTGTGTGCAGGGCCTTGGTGAAGCAGGAAGCTGTGTTACAGACCCTGGGGAAGTAACATCTGGGGACGACTGAACTTCCCTTCTGTCCGCGATGTTCAGCCTGTCACCTATTCCCCAGCTACAAATACCTCCTACCTGCCCCCCCCCCCCCCACCTTCGTGTCCACCACCACCAGGACAATGCCCTCGGAGGCAGAGGGCTTTGCTGGGAAGAACTAGTCTGCATGTCTGGTGACCTGGGCTCCCATCAGGCCCTGCCACATGCTGCGTGATCTTTGGCAAATCACTTTCCTTCTCTGCAGAACAGAGGCAATATTCCCGAGGCTGCCTATTTTACCGTGCTACTTTATTGGGAGACTCAGACGAAATTATGATTGTGAAAGTAGTATTAAAATATAGAGCATTGTGTATCTGTAAGTTTGTATTGTTAAATTCTGCCCTTTTGACTAGAAGTGTCAGGAAGAAAGGTTGACATCGAAAGCAGCTGGCCCAGCTCTTCTCTAACATTGGCTCATGAAACTAACACTTCCCTGGCGCACTCTTCCGCTGCTCTGCACTCACCTTTACAACTGAGGGTTGCGAAGTTTAAGAGCAGAGTGTTGGCAGGGAACAACTGAGACTCTGCTAATGCTCCTACACAGCGGGTGGGAATGTGAACTGGGACAACCTGTTTGGGAAAGAGGTGTATCTGCTAAAGCTGATCACGCAGTTTACAGTTTACACACTAGCCCAGAAAGGCCTCCCTCTAATTACATACTGAACACTTTGGCGTGCATGTGGTCACCAAAGGACATGTTATTAGAATGTTCACAGCAGCACTGTTTGTAAGAGCCCCAAACTAGAAGCTAGCCCATCAGTAGTGAAGTGGATAAATTGTAATATTGTCCCACATTAGAATGCTCGACAGCAATGGGGAGGAATAATATACTGCTGCATGCAACAGTATGAATCAATCTCAAACATGTTGAGCAAAAAACCCTGACCAAAATAAAAGCATATACGTGTTCCACTTAAATCTATTGAATAACAAACTACACCAAAACTTAGTGTCTCAAAACAGTGATTCATTATTTTTCATGATTGTATGGGATAGCTGTGGCTTCTCTTCTGATTTCATCGGTGGCTGAATTTGGCTGCAGATCTGGCAGGGTTGCAAGGTCCAAGGTGACCTCATGCACATACCCGGCGGTGCTTGGCTCTTCTCCACGTGGCCCAGGTCACCTTCGGGACACGGAGACCTCAGAGCAGCACTCCAAGAGGGTGAAAGTGAAGCTGCAAGGCCTCTGAAGCCCGGGCCTCACAAGTGGCATAGTGCTTGTCCCCCTGGACGCTGTCCATCAAACCAAGTCAAAATACCAATGCGGGTTCAAGGGGTGGGGAAGTAGATCCTGCCTACTGATGAAAAAATGTCACATTGCAAAAGGTCAGACATACGGAATGGGAGAGATTGGTGCCACATTTTCCATCGACTACAATACAGCCTGATGCCATTTACATAAAATAGAATAGCAGACCAAATGACTTTGATGTTATAAACTCCTTGGCAGACGGGCCTGGAGGGGAGGGGGAGGGAGGCCATCTACCTTCCTGGGTATAGTATGCTTCTCCATCTAGGTTCCGGTGACTAGAGCGAGTTCAAAAAGCTAAAACCTTAATTGTCTGAAATGGCTTATGATTGCATACTTGAATTAAAAGTTAAAAACGTATAAATTAGCTTAAAAAGAATGAAGTTCATTTCTCTTTCAAGTCACAGTCCTGCTGGTCAGGCTTCCGGAGCAACTCAGCTCCTGGGGCCCCAGCTTCCTTTTTGCTGATTTGTCATCTTGTCCTCATCTGAATAGTTGAAGCTGTTACCGGCAGTCTGCATTCTGGCTGGTGGCAGGGGCCCCGGAGCGGGGATCCTGGACAAATGTGTTTCTTCCAAGCGAACAAGGTGGAAGTTACTATGTGTCACACTTCCACTCACCACCGACAAGAACATACTCTCATGGCCATGCCTGGCTGGGGATGTAGTCTCAGCGGGCAGCCTGTGCCAGGGAGAGGTGCCAATTTCAGGAAATGGCTAGCAGCACGTTTTTTTACAATGAAGCTGTTCTTTAATCATTATGTTTCCAAAGGCTACTCAGAGAGAGCTAAGTTACCTTTTTTCAGTATTAAAAGGTTAAAAACACCAAGCGACCCGAGTTTTATACTTGTACTTCCTGTGTCAAAATGAAGGCCATTAATAATCACCACTCCCCCCTTAACTATATGAATATATTTAAATGGTAAATATGCAAGATACAAATTTATTTAAATTTTAAATATACAATTGGCCAGACTCAAGAGTTTATACACCTCCCTGAGAGAAAAATCAGCTGTCTGTGGAAAACCCTCACCATGACTTAGCGGGGCCGCCTCTGACATGTGTTCACGAGTGAATGCGTGCAGCAGCCTGGTCTTAGGTGCTGAGGGTGCCTGTTTAAGGCACGTAACACTGAAAAAGCCTACGAAACATTTACATTTATTAATCTCTTTTCCACTTGAAATGCACATCAAGCACATGTGTCGAGTTTAGGGAAACAATTTTATTGAGACAGAACCCTGCTAATTCATCAGAGGCCCGCTGTTCCCTCACAGATACGCTCCCTCTCACTGCAGCCTGTTCCTCCCCCTGCCCCTGGGGACCCCTCCCAACCCGCTCCCTTGGGTTTTCTGACTTACAGCTGCTTCCTTTCTAGAAGAAAGGTCAGCTGTAGCACTAATAGGTGCTCTGGGACTTTCCCTGAGACACCTATCTATTGCTCCTGGGCATCTGGCCAGGAAGATCTCCTTGGAGCGAAAGAGTTAACAACTGGTCTAGAAAATGCACTAATTTCATGGTCTCTATACATTTCTGAAGTGAACTTTGTGACATCATCCAAAGGGAAAGGGAGGAAAGTGATCTGGCTTCGAGTCAGGCTGACCCAGGTTCAAATATAAGTTCTTCCCCTTCCTGCTAGTATGTGTGCGACCTCGGGCCTCCGCCCGCGTCCTTGTCCGTGGAATAGGAACACCAGTAAGAATGGGAATGAGAATAAATGTACTCAGCCACCTATAGCTGCTCAATGACGCAGCTGCCACATTCACTACCCCTTGTTCTTTCAGAGTGCCAAGACCAAAGGGGAGGCTGACCAATGACTAAAGCTTAGAAAATAATATCGAAGGAGAATGGATGAGGAATGGTAGATGTTTCATGTGGTAGAGCGAGCATTTTGTCTGCAGAGAGGGCAATAAATAACAATGGCTGCCACTTACAAGCACCTACTACCTTGCTTGGCGTTCAGTATGGTTCTGTTCAGTCCTCAGAACAGCCCTGTGAGGAATATGATTACGGCCCTACACAGTAAGTGAGGAAGCTGAGATTTCACAACTCGCCCAAGATCATCCAGCTGAATGGAGAACTGGAGATTCAAACTCAAGACGCTTTGCAACAGCTTAAGATTCTCCTCCCCAGTCAGTGGAGATGGCTTGGGGCAGCAGGACTTAAAGAGGAGCAGGGGGACAAGGAGGTGGCTGTCAGCCATGGGCATCAGGGGCAGGCAGAAAAGACAAATGCAAAATCTTCCTTCGGCTGGGACTCATCAGAAACGGAATCCTCGGGGGGCGGATGCCTTAGGCGTGGGCTTGCTCTATTTCCCCTAGAGGGACAGGGGCTTGTGGGCACCACATGGGGACTGACCTCCCAGGACCCCACAGGCACACCTGAACGTCTGCCCCTCCTCACGGACGGGGCTCAATGGCCAGCACACAGTGGAGTCCATGTCTCTACTTTTTCTGTGTTCTATTGTCATTGCAGACATTCCCTTTGCCTCACTCTGGCCATTCCCTAGAGAGAGCTTACATAAAACTAAATAAAATGATTAAAATGTACAAATAAAAAATGTTAAGCCTTAATCTTGCAACCTCTCCATTTCTCCAAACTGATTACCCACAGAACCAGTTTGGTAACTCCCTTAATCCTGGACAAGTTCCTTGGGGTTGTCAGCCTGTCCAAGCCGTCTCGGGTCTTATTTTCTTTCATAAACCTCTGCACCAGTCTAAGAAGGGACCAGGCGCTCGCAGGGATTTACCACCCTTTCAGCTACTACTTTGAGTAGAAGCCAAGGCTTTTGCTTTCTTGCCCTAACTTGGATTCTTCACATTGCTGAGGAGCAGGGACTGGACTTTAGTATCGCGTCTACAATCTACTTCCTCTATGGCGCTGCACTATTCTTTCCCACGTAGATCATTTTGAGCCAAGTAAAACAGTTTCTCTCCCCCTTGCTTTTCTTCCTTCTGTGGAGACATGGAAAAGGTCAGTCAAGAGACTCAGACGCTGTGTCCTGACTCTCACAGAGACCCCTTTCAGGGACCTACAGGTCACCACTTTGAGCCATAACTGTTTTTTTGAAGAGCAGTCCCAAGAGCTCACTAAAACTTGCATTTGGATTTAACTTAGCTTGAGAACCTTATGTTAGTCCATGTTTCTAAACTCTGCACCTGATTTGCAACCAGTGGCCTTGAACTGCCTTCTCACACTGACATGCCTCCTAACTGAACCTAGCCCCACGTCGCCCTCCCCTGAAGACACACAGGAAACACAAAGCCACGCTGAGAAAGGAGGGGCCGCGGCTTGATATTGTCCAGCAAATGTCTCCTGGCCTCAGAATGCTGCCACTTCCCGCAGTTCCAGGCCTCGGCCGCGGTCCACTCTGAGCAAGTGAATTCCTCTGCTGAAACTAGCACACAGCAAGGAGGTGGTGTCGCCAACGGCCAGCGACGTCAAGGGTCCTGATCCATCCAGAGACAAGGTGAACAGGCAGGCTGGGGAGGAAGAGGGTAACCAGCAGCTTAGGCCGAGGGTGCAACATCATAAAATGCAGTGTCTTCCTAAGAAAGCATGTGATTAAAGCATGTGCTGTATGTACCTGACCCCACAGGAGACACATCCCATGCTGCAGAGGGACACGCACCGGTGGGGAAGTCAGAACCTGGGTCAACCCCACAACTTCAACTACCGAGAATAGCACACAGACCAAACAGGGTGGACATACGCCAGCTAGAAGTATGTTCAGACACTTGGGGCCTCACCTGCAAGGATGTGTTAAAAAGTTGCCCTCGTTGACCTGCCCTGAGAACAAAGCAGAGCCAGGGCAGAGGAAAACAGACAGGGATACCGATTTCACCTGCTGGCTTCCCGGGGTCTCAGTCTCTTCAAGGCAGAAGGATAACGGGGGATCCTGAAGGGCAGTCAGGCCTTCCAGCTGACCCAGTCTCCCTCCCTCTGCAACTCAGAGCCTTCCCAGAACTATGGGCACACATCTGGGGGGCAGCTTGTTCCCCCGGTCTCAAGGTTCATGATCATGGAAGCTAAAAAGCTGCTTCTCCCACCTCCCACAAAAGTCACACCTGGGTGACTGGAGAGGGCAGCTCCCAGTAAGGGCGCAGCGGGGCTGTCCTCACTGTGCAGGTTTAGCTTGGGTGCCACCTGACATGCTCGCACCTCCTTTCTCTGAGGGGGCTATCCCCCCGCCCCTGCTGGACCCTGAATTTCTGGAAGATTACTGTGGAAGGGATTTGGTTTGTGGTTCTCAAAGTTACTATTGGGTTGGCCAAAAAGTTTGTGTAGTTTTTCCCGTAAAATAAGATACGTTTTTCATTTTCTCTGGTAACTTTATTGATTTAGTTATTTTGAGTGTGGCGGCTATCTCCTGCGTGGTATAACGTTGATTGTTCTCAGTTATGTCCTGATTTGACTGCTGTCAATTCAACTGGTCTACCCAACCGCAGAGCACTGTCCAGCAAGAAATCTCCAGCATAAAACTTCACAAACCACTTTTGACACATTTGATTAGTGACAGCACCTTCTCCACACACTGCACAAATTTTTTGCATTTCAGTTGCGTTTTCACCTTTCTTGAAATAATAAGGCATAATATGCCAAAAAATGTTGCTTATTTTCTTCCCTCTTCATTATTAACATGGCTGCACAAAAATTCACCAATTTTTATTTTTTTAAATGCATGCTGATAAGACAGCTGTCACAATACAATCTAAAAAAATTGTTTTGAATAAAGTTAAAGAAAACTAAGCACTACTAGAGCCATCTTATGGAAAAAAACAAATGATTTTTTTGGCCAACTCAATGCTATTCCTGTGTCTGGCAGAACCCTGTGTCCAGGACGGAACAGCATGGAGGTGGTACGGTGCTGGTTATTCAGCTCTCTGGAAGGGGAAAACAACCTTTTTTCATAGCATTTGCCAAATTCTGTGGTGTAAATACTCCCTCTACAGTGTATTAAATATTCCAGAATATTTAACAATCAGCCATCAGGAGCTGGAGCAGCATACCGCTGCCTTGAGAACTCCAGGGAGCTGTGTTCCCTAAAACACTTTTTTCCTCTGGAGCTTTGATGTGTCCTGACTTTTTTGTGGTTTTGAACTTTAACTGCAGAGTCAAAACAGGGCAGAATCTTTCTGAAACTACCCTCGCTCCACCTCACCCCCACCAAGAGCTGAGGCTCTCATTTTAGTTCTTTTTTTTTTTTTAAGATATTTATTTATTTTTAGGGAGAGGGGAAGGGAGGGAGAAAGAGAGAAAGAGAAACATCAATGGGTGGTTGCCCCCCGTGCACCCCCAACTGGGGACCTGGCCAGCAACCCAGGCATGTGCCCTGACTGGGAATTGAACCAGCAAGCCTCTGCCTCGTAGTCTGGTGCTCAATCTACTGAGCCACACCAGCCAGGGCTCATTTTAGTTCTTAAAAAATAAATTTCAAAATAGCAATTTTTGTCTCTTTTCCAGACATCTTGAGTATCACAAGTTAAAACCAGATGAGGGCCGTGGCTGGTGTGGCTCAGTGGGTTAAGCGCCGGCCTGTGACTCAGAAGGTCGCTGGTTCAATTCCCAGTCAGGGCACATACCTGGGTTGCAGGCAAGGTCCCCAGTTGGGGGCATGCGAGAGCCACTAACCAATGGCAACTGATCGGTGTTTCTCTTGCATATTAATGTGTCTCTCCCTCTCCTCCCCACTCTCTAAAAAATAAACAGAATCTTAAAAAAACTTGATGAGCACTTTCAAGTACACAGAAAGCATATAAAAGCCAAATGTACGTATTTGAGCTCTCAGGAATGAGTGGGTACAATATGGTTCAAGGAGTTATGTGGTTGGTAATGGCCTCTGGCCGGAGGTTGAACAGAGATTCTGGGATCTGGTGTCATGTCTTAAGTGCTAGCGGACTGAACAGTGGTGGGCCATGTGTGGCTGTCCTGAGCAATGGAAAGAAAATTTCAGAGTCTTTTAAGACTTAACGTATCTTTTAAGAAGCACTAACAGCAGGCTCCTTACCTCCAGTATCTTGGTTCCACATCTTCACCTTGCAGTCATGTGATGAGGTAGCGATCACAGGCATCCAGGCCAGTGCTCTTGGTAGAAAGACACAGGACGCAACAGTCTGGAAATGCCCCTTATACTCACATATTCTGTTCCGCGTCTGCCTTAGGTCCCACAACTGCAAAGTAATGACATGGGGTAGCTCATACACACACTTTTCTCCAGTGTCATTCATTGATGACACTGACAATCTATTGTCCCTCCATCTCAGGACCCACCTGTTCCCTCCACTTACCTAGTTATGTAGCTGCCCCTTATCTTTATCTATCCCATCCACACAGCCAACCATCCATCCATCTAGTGAGGACCGTAAGCATCAGCTATGCCTCAGACAACCCTGGTTAAGGATGTGCAGAAGGGTTGCTGTCTAACTCACTAACATCATGGTTCGGGAAGTGAAGCTCCACGTCCTCCAGTGTGGTGAGACAGTATGAGGTTACCTGCTTTCTAGGACAGCTCAAGAGCGACCTTCTATCAGCCTCTTGGTATCTGTGGGTCCTGTGGGGACCCCACAGTTAGCAGCACCTTCTCATAAGTACACACAGGCAGAGACCTTCTGACTTAATGCGCAGTCTCTAAATCTTGGTACATGAAGACTAGAGTCTACAACAATGGTGGAGCCAGTCCCACTCTTGCTGACACAGATTGGACCATGTCTGGAGAATAACAGTCAGGTGGGAAAGCAAACTGAACTGCGCCCAAAAAAACAGTGAAATCACTGGACACCATGCCATCTAAGGAACAGTTGTAGGAGCTGGAAATGCTTAGCTTGGAGAAGAGATGTTACATCAGCAGCCTGGGATTTAAAACCTTGACCCGACACTTACTAGAGGTGTGGTCTTGTACAAGAAATTTCAACTTGCTGTGTCTATTTCCTCCTCTGTGAAATGGGAATTATAATAGTTCTTAACTCACGCAGCTGTTTTAAGGATTAAACAAGATAATGAAT
>PVJI01032422.1:0-12212 GCA_004026765.1 Micronycteris hirsuta
GTTGAAATTGAAATGCACCTCCAGACCCGACTGTGGAGCCTTCCTCCTGTCCCCGTCCACGCCTCACTGCTGGCCACTCCAAGTGGGATGGCCTTTGTTGTCACTTACAAGTGGTGGAAAGCACAGTGAATCCACTCCAGCATTCAGGGTAAAGGGATTCTCGTCAGCACCTGCTGTTCCTCAAACATGCTAAGCATCCTCCTTAATTCAGTGCCTTTCTACTTATTGCTTCCTCTTTCTAGAAGGCTCTTCCCTTGAATATGTGTAGATGGCTTTCTTGCTTTGTTTCTTTAAAAGTCTGTTTAAATGTCACCTTGCTTTATCCTCTTACAGAAAATAATTGTGCTCATCCCATTCACTGTCTCTCTTGTTCTATTATCTTTCTCCATAACGGTTATTATCTCCTTAACCAACATGCTGTTTTCTGGGTTTTTTTGTGTGTTTGTTTATTGTCTGTGTCTGTATATTAGTATACATTCTCTGAAGCCAAGAACTCTGTTTTGGTATTGATAGCATCTGGAGCAATATATATAGATAATAGGTAATCGATAAGTATTTGTTGAATATATTAGTTCAGGATCTTTATATACTATGATGTGGGGTGAAAAACTTATTGAGCAAGTTGCCTGCTTCTCAGTGACAAAGGACAGGGTGAGTTAATTAGAAGTGCTGTTCCCCGTCTTCATGTCACAGTCCAAAACCGAGCATCAAAAACAGGAAAGCCGCTAAGCTGAATGCGTAACTCAAAATCTCATCTGTCTGGCCCGTAGGTGCTGTATTGTATTGTATACCTTTCTCTTATTTTCTCGAAGGCTCTGGAGGGTATAAAAGCTCTGTGAGAGGGTCTGAGGAGCAGAGCAGGACAGGGCGCCAGGGCCATTTGTGTCAGCCTGGCGAGAGGGAGAGTCTCAGTAACACAGAGAAGCAAAGGCCATAGCGGTGCGCACCATCCACCGGGCTGAAGGAACAGGCCAGGTGTGCTTGCTTCGGCTGCACGTACACTAAGATTTGGGCAAGGGTGTAGATAGGAGTGTGATCACACACTCCAAAACCCTAGTGTCAGGAGACATCAAGATGCCCAGGACAAAAAAGGGCCGCACTAAGGCTGAAAATGGCAAGGTATCAGAGGCCAGCTTCTCCGTGAGGATGTGTGTGGCCTGCGGGCGAACTTGAAGGCTTATGGATGGCATGGAGCTGGATGAGGAACTGCCAAACGCCCCTTCAGAGCACCTGCTCTGCATGCATTCTGTGATCAGCGGTAGGCTCTCTGCGCCTTCTGTAAGCACACTCTCCTTTCCCGTTTCTCCCCTGACGGTGAGGGCCTGTGCAGCCAGCCTACTTGTGATCCCTCCGTTCAGAGTGCGGCTGCATCGCTCAGTTTTACCTTGTTTGCTCCGGCTACCCTGCAGGGCTGCATTATGACTAAGCGCCTTGCCTTCGCGGGCTCCTTCCTTCATAACATGTTAAAAATTATGTTTATGACTGTGTTGGCACTGTGTTTCTTGATGTATATGTTGATAACATATAGTAAAATATTATCTTCAACCTGAAATTTTATTTTTTTCTTCATATTTTATTTTATTTTATTTTATTTTATTTTTTTTTTTAAAGATTTCATTTATTTATTTTTAGAGAGAGGAGAAGGGAGGGAGAAAGTGCAATGTATGGTTGCCTCTCACCTGGCCCTCACCGGGACCTGGCCCGCAACCCAGGCATGTTACCCGACTGGGAATCGAACCGGGATCGCCTGGTTCCCAGCCCGCGCTCAATCCACTGAGCTACACCAGCCGGGTGTTTTTTCTTCATATTTTAAAAGGAATTAAAAATATTTATGGGGCCCTCAAAGTATTTTGGTCCTGGGCCCTGTATTGACTGTAGCTAATTGACAAGGCAGCCTTGGCACACCTGCCTTAAAGTATAAAATAATCACGTGACGTACTGAGCTTTGGGACTGGACCTTGGATTCTCTCACTAGGACTACATTCATGTGTACAGCAGTATCTGGCTGCAGTCAATCTTTGTCAGTGGGAGGAATCTAAAAATACCTACAGAGGATCTCTTGGATTTCTTGGAAAAACGTGATATATCAGTGCTCAGTTGTAAAACTCATTAGATTGTGAAATTGCTTTCACTTCTCTTTATATTTATGGCCTCGCAGTGTCCCCAGCTTGACTGATGATTTCACGTAGAAAAAAAGAGGAAACTAAAGCGAAAAGAGACTTTTATTCCCGGAAGAGCTTGGGACCTGCCATAATAACGATTAGTTAAGAAGATGTTTGAATTTCCTAGAAGTGCTAGAAAAGGGCAGGACAGTTGTAGTAATAACTAAGGATAATTAATCATCAACATTATGTGATGATTTGATTTCACATTTCTCAACTAATTGTGGGTTCTCTGAACAAGAAGAGAAAAAAATGTCCCCATTTCTCTTATTGGCTGACCTATCTGTAAAATAACATTTCCACTAAAAAATAAACTCATTTGAAAATGAGTTTTTTTTGGAAAGTATAACAAGGATATTTGCCCTGGTACATGGATAAATTTTATGTAGACAACAGGTATTTAGCAACCATCGATTATGTACACAATGCTGTGCTAATTCCGAGGGGAATGTGTTGGCTGCTGTTATGTCCCTGTGCTGAGTCTGTCAGCAGACATAATGTGAGCCACATATGTCATTAAAAAATTTCTAGAAATCACATAAAAATGAAATTAGTTTTAATAATGAGTTTAAACCAATATGCTATCATTTTGATATGTAATTCACATGAAAATTATTGTGATTTCACTTTTTTTGTATGCCTTAAAATTTTAGTGTATACTTACATTCAGAACATGTCAGAATGTCATTTTATTTTTATTGTTGTTCTATTACAATTGTCCTGATTTCCCCCTTTTTCTCTCCCTCGCCCTGCCCACCCCCCAGAATGCTATTTTTTAAAGAAAACTTATGATGAATTTATATTTCATAAAGGCAGTAGTTAAAAAAGTAGATTTATGTGCCCAGGTGGTGTCAAACATACTTGAAAGTTTTCCAATAATGGAATTGAGTGTCAATTTATAAATTTAATTTAGACTAATTAAAATAAAATCAGATGATCTAGTCACATTCCAAGAATTCAGTAGTCATTTGTGGCTACGGGGCTCACTTCATTTATTGACGGCAATTTGCACACAGAAGCCATTTTCTGTGCTCAGAGTCTCCACTCTTCCATCCATTTGGTGTAAGTTAGAAAATCTTGTCCTGCGCCTTATTTCGTGTCTGCTTAGACGGCAGAAGATAATTCAAAACAAAAGTAACCATGCCGTAAAAATATTAAGTTTATTTTGACCTCGCTTGAATCCTCTACATTTTCCCTCTCTTATCCATTCTTATTCTTTCTACTTTTCACATTTAGAAATAGGAGACCATAAGTGGGATTATGAATCAAAATAATTTTAGATACTTTATCATCCCCAAAATCCCTTAGATGTTATTGGGAATCTCTAGTTATTAGTAATATAAGCATTACCTGTTACTAGAAAATAAGTGCAAACATTGTTTTCTTAGCTATTATTTTTTTTGGCTTTGACAAATGCTATTTTGAGGTTCTTTGAGATGGTGATGTGACTTTGTGGATGTGTTTGCCTTTTGACTAGCACTTTGGTGACCAAAACCCCCTGGATAGTATTCAAGATGGGAGGGATTCAGTGTTGTTAAGTTGGGCCTGGAAAGCTGTGGCAGTTTGGGATGCCAGAACCTGGAAGGACGGTAACTGAATAGTCAATGTCAGCATGCTCTATGGGACATCATGTTGTCCTGTAAATACAGTGGACAATGATGTACTGCGTATAGCGTATAAACAACCTGGGACAGGATTTTAGCCGATAGGATTTTCATTGGCCCCATTTATTAACTTCAGTCACTGGCCCCACTTTAATGTCTGATATTAGTTTACCCCTGGTTGGGAGAATTCTGTATATTTGCATTGTTCCTAAGATATCACAGCTACCCAGCTAGGTCAAAGCATCCTGAAGTCTCCCCAACTCATTGGAGGATTGATAGAAGGATCAAAGAATAACTTCTACCTTTTAGAAGATAAGGGATGGTTATGATCAAGGAAAATAAAAAGATTGAGACGAAGGACAAAAGAGCCTGATGACTTAGACTCACCTACTCTAAAACTTTGACTATGAATTCGGGTGGTACTCCTGAGGCAGATGGTTGTGTCTTGCTGCTTTCTATTATTTGTCTTCTCAAAAGTCTCAGACTGGGTAATTGGGCAGCTTTTTAAAGGTAGATTTGATAGGATAGTAGTACCTTTTTTACTGTTCTCTTTCTCACCCTACCTCCTGACTATTGATGTAACTACTGTGACCACTATGAAACTTCTTAAATTCCTCTCTGGAGGCTCCACATACTTTATTTTAAAAGCCTTGCCTAAATTTTCTGTTTTTACTGTATGAAGATATTTACTCTCTACCATAAGTCCCCTCTTTTTCTATGCCCTCCCTGGATAGCTTCAGTGTTCCCTGAGGGACTTGGAAGATTGGACGGTTTGGTGTGCTAGTATGTGTGAGACTGACTTCTCCTCTGAGAGCTTTCATCTACTTCAGTCATTTCAGTCTGTCTTTGTTGGTTTTAATGTAGTTTTTATGTCATCGCATTCCTTGTAAAAAGGTGTTATAATATAACCCCAGTTAGTTTATCTTTGCTGGATAGAGTATTCTTGGATGTATGTCCTTGCCTTTCATGACTTGGAGCAAAGGAATTGAGCAAATGAAGCCAGAAAACATGGTTGTAGGAATAGTGTCACTGTCTTTGGATACTCTGTGCCTCCATATCTAGAAAATGCAATTTTATCTAGTTTTTAAGGACACAAATTTTAATTTTCATTACTTTTTTATAGAGTGTTAGTTGATTGATGCTTTGCTATTAACGCAAAATTTGCCCCTAAAATTGAGAAAGCAGGAGAGACCATGGTAACCAATGCATAAAGTCAGAGCCTTACTTAATATGACAGAATTCCATTAAATAGCTATAATTATAGTGTGAAATTTTAATTATTTTCTCATGTATCTTATTCAAAAATGTTATTCATATAAATATCAGCAGGATATTGTTATATAACATGTCTCTGTACATGTTCTTAGAATACTCATATTTCTTAAATACTTAAAAATTAAATTTATTAATTAAAGAAATTCTGAGTAGCAGAATATGTGGCTGAACAAATGATGGAAATGAGACATATTACTAAGGAAATAAATGTGAAAAATACAATAAGTTCAAGATACAGATACAATATCAACAAAGATACCAAAAATGTGAAATCAATAAAAAAAGGGCAGGCTAAGTGAACAGATATTTATTAAGTGTGAGTTTTTCTTAGTATCAATTCTTGAGAATCTAGTGGAAAAGGAACCTATGTAATTTCTGTGAAAGTAATTTTAATGTAGAGATGTAAAACAGGAAATGCAGATATGCTGATTGAGGTATAGAGGATGAGTGCCAGTTTGTTCCATTTTGAGAAAGATTGTTCTTTTGAACACTGAAATTTTTATGTAGGAACTTTATCCAGTTTAAACTCATTTGGATTTTCATGCAAAGAAGTACTTAACTTTTATGAGCATGGGTAGAATAAAAATCTCTGTTCTTTATAAACTGAGTGATGGATCACATATTATTGTGGTTTAATTTTACCACATGGCCATAACAAGTACAGATGGGAAATAAAGATTCCAGTGGAACTGGACAAAGTCACTGTAGAATTCTCAGAATTTGATAAGCTAATTTCCATGGGAGATTTTATCTCACATGCTGGCAGTGATGCTGAAATGTGGAGAAAAGTCATCAGAATTCATAGAATTTCAGAGTAAAATGACATTGGTCTTGTTGTGTTAGGGAGTGCACCAAAATCTATTTGAGTTGACCAACACCATCTTTGACTTGCACATGATAAAAAGGATGCTTAAAGGCTTCTAAGTGTGGTCTTTTAAAAATTGGGTGTGATTGTTTTATAATGGAAAGGGAAAGCAGTCCCTATTTAACTCTGAATATCTGATTGACTGTTGCTTGACATACCAAATTCTTAGGAGTATGGATGAAAAGATGAATTATATTATACACATATAATATAGTTATATTATACACATATTACATATTTGTATGTTGTGTATCTACTAACACATTTTTGTAGTTATAATTACTGTTTATACTTTTGTTGTTTAACTTCTCTACCAGAAATAAAAGTGATTTACACAGCATTATTTGTCTATATATTCACCTTTACAAGTGAGCTTTATGCTTTCATATGCTGTGTTGTTTAACATCTTTTTGTTTCAACTTGAAGTTCCCTTTAGCTTTCTTATAAGGCAGGTCTAGTGGTCATTAACTTCCTTAGTGTTTATATGGGAAAGTCTTTATCTCTTCTTCATTTTTGATACAGTTTTGCCAGGTAAGAGTGTTTTTGTTGGCAGTTTTCTTTTTGTTGTTTGAGCACTCTGAATATATCATCCCACTTTCTTCTGACCTCTAAGTTTTCTGCTCAAAATGCTGCTGATAGTCTTAAGGGATTGCCCTTGGACATGATTAGTTGCTTTCCTGCTGCTGCTTTCAAAATTCTTTCTTTGTTATTGACTTTGCACAATTTGATTATGATGTGTCTTGATGTAGACTTCTTTGAATTCCTTGTATTTGAATATTTAGAACTGTGTTTCTTAAATCCGAATGCCCATCCCCTTTCCCAGATTTGGGAAGTTTTCAATCACTATTTCTTTAAGTAAGTATTCTTCCCATTTTCTCTCTCTCTTCTCTTTTGAGACTCCCATAATTCATCCCCTTGATAGTGCCTCATAAGCTCCTTAGGCTTTCTTTATTCTTTTTCATTCCTTTTCCTTTTTGCTCCTCTCACTGTATAATTTCAGATGATTTGTCTTTGAATTTACTGATTCTTTTTTCTGTTCATTGAAGCTTGATGTTGCACCCCTGTAATAAAATCTTTAACTCCAAAATTTGTTTTGTTCTTTTATATTTTTATTTATACTTTCTATTACTTTTATTGAAATTCTAATTTTGTTTATTCATAATTTTCTTGAGTTCAAGAACATCTTTATGATCATTATTTTGAATTCTCTCTCAGGTAATTCATATACATCTATTTCTTTTAGGTCAGTTCCTGGAAATTTATTTTATACATTTGATTGGGCCATTTTCTCCTGGTTCTTCATGTTTCATGTAATTTTGTGTTGGTATTTTGCATTTGAAAAGACAAATTCTCTCCCAGTCTTTATGATCTGCCCTTGCAGAGGGAAAGACCATCACCAGCTGACCTGGCTAGGCATTCTGAGGCTTCTCAAACCTTCTCTGTGGATGTGCCTTCTCTAGACTTGTGCATGTAGATTCTTAATTAGAGAAACTTTTTAGTTTCTTTTTTTTCTTCATGGACTTTTAAGTTCTTATTCCCTCTGGTATCTGCCTGTTATACCACAGGTCCTCTGTGTCTTTTTGGTTCTCAGCACCTTCCAGGTACCTAGAATGTGCTGGGCCCTGTTAGCGCTCTGAGACAGGTAACAGAATCCAGTCCTCAGGCACCCTTTTTGAAAAGTGAGAACATTGTACATATGATCCAGTCTTCTTTTTTTCACCCCAGGAAGCTCCCAACCCCATGGTTCTGTGCCAGGCAGAGGTACTCCAATGAATTTTCACACAGGCTTCCATGCAGCTGGTTTGATCCTAGCCAGGCATGTAAGAGCCTTTCACTATTTCCTAGATTTTTTAATACAGGCAACTGGTTGGTATTTTGTTGTTGAATCAATGTTTCTGTGAGAAGAAGGATTGGGGGCTTCATACTCTGCCATCATGCTGACATCAACGCTTCTGACTATACAATCTTTATGGCAACTTGGTTTTTTGTGGGTTAGACCCTAGTCAGAAGCCTTAGAATGGGCTATTGTATTACAGCATTGAGACCGGTATTTTGTAAAACATAATTTTAAGAGATGGTTGAATTTAATTTTCAATTTAGCTATCAGATTTTCACTGTACCAGAAACCTCTGATGAACTTCTTCACTTCACCTTGGCTTTCAGGCATTGTGGACTACAGCAGTTTTGTGCTAACTTCAAATTTATCTCACAGTGGTAACATCTTGCCTCAAGTGCATACATAGGGCTTTCATTTTCTGTTCTGAGCTGCTCTAATGCAACGCACTTCAAGCATGTACATACAGCTCAGAAGTGTGGGGGCTTTAATACTCTTGTTCGGGCCACCTTAACCAGTGAGAGGCAGGAGGCAATGGTAAAATTTTCTAGTCAGTCCTTGGGTGGATAATTCTGAGAGGCATCCTTAAGCTCATTAGAAGTTCCAAGGTGGGAACAAGCTCTGTTGTCCTGATTATTAGCAGTGACCTGGGTAATAAATTCTTTTTTTTTTTAAATAACTTTATTGTTGTTCAATTATATTGGCCTTCCCTCATTACTTCATTCATCCTGGCCAATTACTTCATTTGTGCATTCATACTTTTGGGGATTACTCTGAAATATGCAGCCTATATAAAAATCTTTGTCTTGGCTCTGCTTTAGGGTAGAACTAAGGTAAAACGAGGTTTTTTTTTTTTTTTTTTTTTTACCTAAGTCTTACCTCACTTTGCCAATGTTACCTCTAAGAAATTTTTATATTATTTTTATTTTATGTTTTAAAATGTTATTGAATTTACTGGGGAGACATTAATTAATAAAATTACATACATTTCAAGTGTACAATTCTGTAATACATCATTTGTATATTGCATTGTGTGCTCACCACCTAAAGTCAAGTCTCCTTCCATCACCATATATTCCCCCTTTACCTTTACCCTCTTCTACCTCCCCTAATCCCTTTCTCTAATCACCATGCTGTTGTCTGTGTCTATGAGATTTTTTGGTTCATCCCTTCATCTTTTTAACACAACCCCCAACTCCCTTCCCCTGACAGCTACCAGTCTGCTCTCTGTATCTATGAGTCTGTTTCTACTTTGTTTGTTTATTTATTTTGTTCATTAGCTTCCACATATGAGTGAGATCATATGGTATTTGTCTTTCTCTTAGTGGTTTATTACACTTAGCATAATATTCTCCAGGTCTATCTATGCTGGCCCTTCTTTTTTTATGTCTGAGTAGTATTCCATTATATAAATATGCCCCAGCTTTTTTTATCCACTCATCTACTGATGGACACTTGGGCTACTAAGGAATTTCTTTTAAAAAAGATTAAATAGTAAGGTAGAAGCCACAATAACAAAATTATGTAATCTGTCAGCACTCAAGCATTTGACAAAAGCCAGCTATTCTTTTCCAGATTTTGCAGGAAAACACTGATACTAGTGTTCAAACAGTGGGCCAATTGGGGACAACAGTTCCCCGGTGGGTGTTCAAACAGTGGGACAGGAAACAAATGTTAAAATTGGGGGGCCTGAGGGCCCTGTCTTTGTACAGATTGGGGAGATGATGGAAGGATCTTTTACGCCTCTTACTGTTACCTTTGGTGCCTTCTAACTGCTAATGACCAGCTTTGGCTATTTCACTCTGGGAGACAAAGAGCGATGAATTCATTCATGGTGCAGTGCAGTGACCCCGCTGTAGCTCTTTTAGGAATGTTCGTATTGTAAAAGAAGTTAAGGGAAAGTAGGTCTTTAGAAGTGATGTTTTAGTCACAGATGAGGGTGCCAGCTTTCCCAGGGATCCTTAAGTCACACCACTCAGGCCAGTCACTCTTTTACCAAAACTTGTGTCTATGGCCTGGGTCTAATCAAGACTATTGGTATTCTTAGGTTCTTTAACTCTTCAAAATGTACCACAGTGTTTTCTCAACACAGCCTAGGCAAGCTGAGCTGTTCTAGGGGAGTCGGAAGGAAGGAATAGCAGGCTGAGTCTGTGCTGGCTAGAGCAGGCTATTCCATGAAGATGTGAGTCCTGGTAAAAGGTCACTCCAGTCAGGGTCAGCTGCAGGCTGGTGGCCCTCCAGCAGGAGCCCTCCAAGGCTGCAGCAGAGAGCTGGCTGGTCTCCTCCAGTGACATGGAGGGCTAAGCCATGCTAAGTGTTACTGTTGGAAATCCTTTAGGCACTTTTCTAGGGTTAATTTCCAGCATGCCACATTGACCAATCCACGACATTTATAGCAGCCTTCCATGGCAAACAGTTCCAGATTAACTGTAGGCATTGCCTGAAGACACTTTTTTTTTTTTTTTTTAGCTCTAACGGAGATTCTGTTATGGTTGTGAAAACCTTGGTTATGGGAAATTTTCACACTGTCAATCTCCATGAAATGTATTGACATGTACAAAATGATTCAGTTTTCAAATTCCAACTTACTGAGGGAGCTATTGATTAGGTATATAGATTCTAGAGTTCTCCTTTGACACACAAACAAACTCCCTTCTGAAATGCTCTTTTATACCAGTTTAAAAGGGGTCCAGCTACTTCAGGTTGCTCTGATTAGAAGCCTAAGTGCATTTATGAATCTGAGTTTATCCAGAATCCCAAAACAATGAACAATTCAGTTGTAATACTTTGAAATATTATAAAATATTATAAATTTTAATGAAAATACTTAAGTATATCATGAAAAGCTAAAGGGGTGTGGGAAAGTCTATCTCTTTGATGGCTTATCAAAACGAGTTGTTAACTACTGTGAAATTTAGGAGAGAAATAAAATACGACAGTGCTCTACTTTTATTCAATTTGTAGTAAAAGTAAAATAACTTTTTTTTTACTTTAACAATCTGATTATTCATATTTTAGCCTTTATAACTTATTGTTTAAAGACATAAACAAACCTTTCTTAAAGCATTCATTACATCCCAGGCACTTTGATAATTTCTCTGTAGCAAATTTTTTTATTTTGTCTAATCTTCATAACGACCTCTGTGGATTATTGTCACATTTGAAAGGGGAAAGATAGAGGCTCACAGAGTATAGTTTATGAAGCTCAGACAGTCAGCAAGGGCAAAGTCTGGGGCAAATCCTGTTCCTGTTTTCAAGTCCAGGCTTTCTGAAACACATCACGTCTTCCTACACGAAAATCAGCGACTGAATACGGCACTCTGTATGACTCTGAAACAGACCTCAGATATTGGTCGGAGGCATTTCCAGTATTCCTAGACACATGATAACGGCAGGTAAATAGTGCAGATGCAGACATAAGTGTTGTGTGGATGGGAAGTTTAACCGGAGTGGTGAGGCCGTGTTTGTACGTTAAGCTCCGGGTGACCTTGGCATGTTGGGGTTGGGGTGGAGAAGACAGAGTGTACATAAATCGGAAGGAGACAGAGGGCCTGGCTTTCTCAGGGCTACCGCAAAACCCGGGGAGAAGTTGTAACTGGGTTGAGATCTAGTGAACATTGGACAGGAGGGTAGAAAGTCTCCATGTACACAAATCAAACATCTCAAAAAGAAAGTGATCTTTGAAGGAATGTGGAAATCTAGAACCTGAGTGACAATGCTTCTTCAGTAAGAAAAATTCAGCATTGTGGAAATTATAAAACAAGCTAACAATGACTGGGAGCAGCAGGTGGAGAGGGGCAGACAGGTTACAGTAATTGGATTGTTGACTTTGAGGCACGTTGAAGGTCAGGACAAGGTTTTAAAAGACCTAAGAAACATGGAGATATTACTTTATGTTCATCAGAAAGGTAAAGTTCATACCTTTGAAATAGGTCCGTAGATCTTAGATGTCTTGTTCTCTTTTTTAAATTATTATTATTTTTTTTAATTTTTTTTAAGATTTTATTTATTTATTTTTAGAGAGAGGGGAAGGGAGGAAGAAAGAGAGGGAGAGAAATAGCAATGTATGGTTGCCTCTCACATGGCCCTCACTGGGGACCTGGCCCGCAACCCAGGCATGTGCCCCGACTGGGAATCGAACCAGGATTCCCAGCCCGCGCTCAATCCACTGAGCTACACCAGCCAGGGCTTAAATTATTTTTTCACTTTACAATTCTGTTTAGGAAGTTTCTATTCACCTATCTGAAAGCTCACTAATTCTTTCTTTGCTCTTGAACCAGTCTATGGGTGAGCCCACCAAAGATGTTTTTAATTTTTCTAGTGTTTTTGATTTCTAGTATTTCCTTTGGTTCTTTTTAGAGTTTCTATCTCTCTGCTAACATCATCTATCCATCCTTGTATGTTGTCGATTTTTTCCACTAGAGAACATAATGTAACGTGGCGTAATGTAACATAATATGACATAATACAGC
>PVJI01032423.1:0-12211 GCA_004026765.1 Micronycteris hirsuta
GAAGGACACATGGACAAAACCAAGGGGGAGGGGGGAAGCAAGGGAGGGAGGTGGGTTTGCCTGGGGTGGGGTGGGGGGAGGGTAAATGCGGACAACTGTAATTGAACAACAATAAAATAATTAAAAAAAATATATAGGTTTTGCCTAGAATCACTACTTAGATCTTACTGCTATCAACAGGCCCTCGATGTTTTTCTGATGAGTAAACAACAACAATAAAAAAATGCTTTTAAGAACCCTATGATGGCCCCCTGGTGGAAGAGCTGGAGACAAGCCCTAGAGCAGGGGTGTCAAACTCATTTTCACCGGCGGCCACATCAGCCTCGCGGTTGCCTTCAAAGGGCCGAATGTAATTTTAGGACCGTATACATGTAACTACTCCTTAACTAGGGGCAAGGAGCTCGGTGCTGCCGCGGAGAAGAAACAAGGTGCCGGGCTGGATAAAACAAGGTCGGGGCTGGATTCAGCCCAGGGGTCTTGTGTTTGCCACCTGTGCTCTAGATCCCCAAAGCATTGATAAAGGGATACAGGATGTGGTAGCAGCAATCAGCTTGGGAGTTCTGCACAATCTTTAGGCGTGTTTTGTTAGGGCGATTAGGGGCCCACTACCACCTTTGTCGAGGTTGGGGAGGACCAACAAAGAAACAGGGAGGAGTGGCAAGCTTATATAGAACCCTTTCCTCCCTCCTTCTTCTCAGAAAATAATGCCCTCCTTACTGAAGATGAGTTTTATGGGAAAGAGGTCACTGTTCAGGCATCAATTTAAAAATCGACATTAAGGAGAACTAAAGCAAAAACTGTCGGATGAGAACAATGCAAGCCTTTTTGATTAAGGAAGCCAATGGTGGAGTGAAAACAATGCCACGCTGAGTGACTGGCTGTCTGGGAATCCAGCTGTGGTTTGGCCATTTAAAGAGCATGTGACACGGGGGCAGTCCTTTCCCAACTCTGAGCCTCAGTTTCCCTGTGTGTATAATGTGAGGGGCCAATCCTCATTTCTCTATGGAGATTTTCAGCTCGGACATGCAGTGACTTGGCTGACAGGAAAAAAGAAGTAACCGACCTGTCACCAGGGTTTGGTAACTCAAATCCTCCTGTTTAGGATTAGGCCAGCCCTTCTGCTCCTGTCAGCCATACAGATATTCTATGAAGGTCCCCATTCCCCCAGGAAGAGGTAAGGACAGGATGGGGGTTTCCATGGATACGGAGGAGGAAGATAGCATCTAAAAGGCTTGATGTTAGGGATCTGCCTTCAGGTAGAAACTAAAGATGGCCTTTGTACTCCAAACCTGTAGAAAGAGAGCATGTGAACCTGCCTTGTCATTTTCTCACAGCTGCGCTGCAAATCCGAGCACCGTTAGCCACATCCTTGAGTCAGTTGGTAAGTCAACAAACATTTCTGAAGTATCAATACTTTCTATGTGCTGAGCCCTGGGCTAGATGCTGCTCGCGCCCTCTCATACACACAGAGGCACATCCAATATTCATTAAAAGCTCACAGCATATGAGGGAAATAAGACATAGGCACAAGTCATGAGACTACAAGATGGGAAGCCATGGCACGGAAATTCAGCAGGGGGAGAAAGAGGTCCACATTGGAAGGATCGGGTAGCTCTCAAACGGAGGAGGCATTTGCGTCTTGAGTTCCTGGGCAGGAGACTGTAGTGATTAAGCTCCCAGATCTTGAGTTCCACCAGACTTGGGTTCCAAAGCCAGCACATGCCCTCCTTAGCTAGGTGCCCTTACACAAGTTACTCAACCATGTGAAACCTCAGCTCCCTCGTCTATAAAAGGGGAATATCCCAACCCACCCTGCAAATGAATGTGAGGATACAATGAGAGACTGTGTGTCAGGCACTTAGCACAGAGTAAACACTTACACTGCATCAGTATTGCCTGTTATAGTTTGGACTGTTGTTATCATCACTGTCATTTTTCTCTCTCAACCATCTGCCTCGAATGGAGGGACTGTTACAGCAGGCTATGGTGTTCCGCCTGAGGCCGGGACAGTTTTATTTCTGATTTGCCTAGGTGGGGTACATGTGTGAGGATTTGTCCTTCCACACATCCTCTCTTCTTTCTAGATCCTTGGGGACAGGACTAGCCCTGGGAAGGGTCCGACTTGTAGCACAAGGAATCTTTTGCTGTCAGACCTGGATCTCAGTCATTGACCTTAGACCTGATTTATTTTCTAACCTCAGGTGTCCCCTGTCTGTGCCTCCATTTCTCTATCCATAACGTGAGCATATTTCTGAAGGATTTCTTAGGGCAGTTTTAGTGACAAAATCCTAGTATTTGCAGTTCAGTCTGGGACCTGTTAAAAAAATACCTCCAACTAACTTGTAGCAAACAGTGCCTTCTCCTAAGGGCATCGTAAAGTCAGAAGGAAAAAAACCAACAAAGGTTGACTAGTGCATTTATTTGACTTGGAAAGGAATTAAATTCGGAACTGACCTTAGGTCCCGCAAACGGAACCTAATCAGTGCGGTAAATATGGCTGTTCCCGACATGTATATAGCACTTCACGTTTTTCAGACAGTTGGATACGTGAATGTTCCCTGCCCCGCCCTTGCTCTCTGATTCTAGTGAGGAGAAACTGCCCTCAGGTGACCAGGGCCCTGACCATTGGAGGAGGCACCCTCGGCAGGTGAAGACCTGGTGATTTTCGGTAAGTGGAGTTGAATCATTTTCAGTCTGAAAATCTCTGAATCCCCTATGCCACTGTCTGCAACAGGGCGCCACCAGAAAATCCTGGGTGGAAAATCCTTGTCTTCTTTCCTCCTGGTTCCGTGGTCCTGGTTCCACAGCCTGAATGCGGACGCGTGTGTGTACGTGCATGGGTTGGGGGAGGCTCAAAATGAGGCTGCAGTGGCCGGTTCCGACTCCATCAGTGAGACTGCATATTTGCCCCCTTTCCCTGCTTTATTCCTGCGGTGCTAGGTACAAACTCTCAAATGGCCCTGAGCTCCGTGCTAGCACTGGAATCCCTTTCTACAAAACCACGGCGTGGCCAGCAAGCCGCAAAGCCTTCCTGCCAGTGTGCCAGCCTGCGATTTAGGTTTGTAATAGTTAAGTCACTCAGAGTGAACCGTCTAGTCCCCCATCCCTATCGGGACCTAGGGCTGCAGGCAGGGCTCTACCGTTCTTCCAAACCTAACTTCGTGGAACAAACCGAACTCAGGAGCTGACTGGGATAAATTCAAATTGGCCTCTAAACCAGATGGTAAAATCATCAGGTGTTTGGTTTCTCCAACTCCAGGTTTTTCCTACATTTGCTCTTCAGATGTAATGAACGCCTTCGGTAGTCCATGACTTCATCCTGTTTCCAACCGCATCTCCTCTGAGGAGCAGTCTCTGCGCCTCCCAGCCCAGTTCTGCCAACGGAGAAAATCTGGCCCAGGAAGATCACACGGTGTTTCTCAGGAGCCATTATTCCATGAGTAGGGGCTCCTGAGGAAAGAAACCTGCACTTTTCTGAGTACCCATGTAAACTGAACACTTTGATTGGCTACATTATCGTTTATATTCACCAAGAATCAGAGTACGATTACCCTTGGTCTACGGATGATGAAAGTGGAGCTTAGCGTAATTAGGTAAGTTGCTCGCGGGTCACTCAACAGAGGTGGATGAGCTTAGATTCTCTCTGAGAGCTGCCTGAAGCCCATGCCTACAAGTGACCTTGCAAAACACCACAAACAACCCTAGATTCATATAGTAAGATCCAGAATCTTGTAGCTTGGTGCACTATTGTGCTCAGGGAGGATTCTAGTCAGAACCAGGAATGGGTTGGGGGGATAAACTGGAGAGAGGTGTTTCTTTCCAGCCCAGGGACATCTCTGATCACTGCTTCTAGGCAATGGAAGACAGGAAGTGTTGCCCCCAGAATGCTGAATCTGTCTGTAGTAATACCCCTTTAAAAGTTGTATGCCCTTCTACCCTGGCTGGTGTGTAGCTCAGTAGATTGAGCGCGGGCTGCAAACCAAAGGGTCGCCAGTTCGATTCCCAGTTAGGGCACATGCCTGCGTTGCAGGCCAGGTTCCCAGGGGGGCCATGCGAGATGCAACCACACGTTGATGTTTCTCCCCATCCCTTTCTCCCTCCATTCCCTTCTGTCTAAAAATAAATTTAAGAAATCTTTTTTAAAAAAGTTGTATGCCCTTCTCAAGTTCTCTTCTTTCCTTTGCATCCCTCAAATGGCTCTCAGGAAAAGCTCAGCTAACAGTCTTTAGCATTCCAGAAGAGGTTTAACACCGGCATGGACCCAATGAGACTCTCTCCTTTTCAACATGGGGAAATGGGCCCAGAGAGATAATGATCTTCTTTATTGAGATTTATGTTCAGCTAGAATCTGGTCTGAGAAAAAAAAATAAAACAGAATACCAGGCCTGGAGAGGGATGCCAAAAAGACAGCTCCTTTCCCCTATGCCTTTCAGAGCTTTTATTTTGTAAGGGGAGGAGGGCACTGGGGGTGGAGCTATGCCAGCTAGTGTATGGGTCGAGTTCCTAATTAAACCCAGAGGTGCTAAGGTTTTATGTTTCACAGAAATTGGGAAGAGGCAGAAGGCAGAAGGCTTTTATCAGTAATTGGCTCATCTGAGTGCCTGTAGCAGGAAAGGGACCTTCTCTGTCCTGGAGTGAGAAAGGAAGCTAGGGCCCTCTACAAAGAAACCAGAGTCTGTCCTTGGCTGGTGTAGCTCAGTGGATTGAGTGCCAGCCTGTGAACCAAAGTGTTGCCAGTTCTATTCCCAGTCAGGGCACATGCCTGGGTTGCAGGCCAGGTCCCCAGTATGGGGTGTGTGAGAGGCAACCACACATTGATGCTTCTCTCTCTTTCTCCCTCCCTCCCCCTCTCTCTAAAAATTAATAAATCTTTTAAAAAAAGAAACCAGACTTTTGCAAACTCTCAATGTACATGTCACTGACTAATGCTTAAGACCTCTGTGTGATATGGTCTCATTTTGACCCTGTTAGCTGGGGTCTCCTTCCAGAGGGTTCCGCAGTCACTTAGCCTAGTCCAGGAGCTAATAATCTTTTGAATATCTACATGTCCTCCTTCTTAAGCTATTGACACTCCCCTTTGTGCCCTCACCTCCAAATCTCAGTAGGAAGTGAACACCTTTGTCTGTACCTCCCCCCAGGATCACCCTAGCAGGGTCCCTGAAGTCCTACCACGTGACCCTGGGACACAGCTGGGAAGCTATGGGGAAGCTATGATGTCACAACCGCAGTGCCAGCCCCTGTGTCCAATGGGAGTATGATTATAGCTAGCTGTGAATCACAGGCTGGTCAATGAGGACTCTCTCCACCCCCAATTGTATTCTGGGAGAGCTCCAACCCACCTAGACCCGCAGTCCCCAATGACACCTCCTCTTTAACAACTGTCCACTCTGTTTATTCTTACTCACAGCTCTGAGAACCTTTATTCGCATAGTTTGTGTATTTTGAGCGCCCTCTAGTGACGACATTTCACCAATGCAGCCCCAGTCAGAGCAGGGCTTTGTAAGAAATGATAGTTTCTCCATGTGGTCATGCTTTCCCCAGGTATTTTAATTAATCTCGCCCCAGCCTTAAAGTAGTAGGTGCAGAATCTCAGGAGTGTATAAATATGGAGCTTGACAGGACTTTGTATATCACCCACTGTTTCTCTATTTTACAGATAGGACCTGAGAGATAGTTACCGAATCAGGCCCCACCAGTCCTAGCCTGGCGGACTTGTCACAGACAACCGTGCTTAACCAATTGTCTAAGCCACAGGTGGCAAACACAAGGCCTGTGGGCCATTCGGCCCTCCACCTTGTTTTATCCAGCCCGGCACCTTGTTTCTACCCAGCTGCAGCGCTGAGCTCTCGCTTAACTGTTCAGGAGTAGTTACATTTATATAGTCCTAACGTTACATTCGGTCCTTTGAAGGCAACCACGAGGCTGATGTGGCCCCCGGTGAAAATGAGTTTGACACCCCTGGTAAGCACTGGGCAGAGAGAGCATTATGGAAAACAAGAACAATGCTTTTCATTAGTAAAACTAGAAATAATACCTCACATATATGAGTGCCCCATATGTGCTGAGCATTGTTCTCTACCTGTAGTGTCTTATTTACTCCTCACAGAAATCCTCTGAGGTAGGTGCTATTATCACCCCCTGAGGCACAGAGAGATTAAGTGATTTAACCATGTTTGCATAGCTAATAAGTAGCAGAGTCAAAAATGACACCTAGGCAGTCTGACTCCTGAGCCCAGGCTCATCTTTTGTCTCTTTGGTTTTTTTCTCTATCTTCTATGTCACATCTGATCAGTCACTAAATTCATTGTATTCTTCTTTTTTTAATTCTCACCTGAGGATATGTTTATTGATTTGAGAGAGCCAAGTATAGAAACAGCCTAAGTGCCCATCAGTAGATGAATGGTTAAAAAAGCTGTGGTTCCTGGCTGGTGTGGCTCAGTAGACTGAGGGCCGGCCTGTTCCCAGTCAAGGCACATGCCTGGGGTGCAGGCCAGGTCTCCAGTGTCCAGTAGGGGGCGCATGAGAGGCGACCACTCACTGATATTTCTCTCCCTCTCTTTCTCCCTCCCTTCCCTGCTCTCTAAAAGTAAATAAACAAAATCTGTAAAAAAAAATAAAAGCTGCTATCAAAATACATTCAGTGACTGAATAAATTAAAACAAGTAGGCTCCTTGTAGATATATGCTGTCTACATGACACTATTTCACATTGAAAAACACACGTAGACTAAAAGTAAAAGGACAAAAAAGATATTTCATGAAAATGGAAATAAAAAAGCTGCGTAGCAATACTTATGTCAGACAAAATAGACATCAAAACAGAGCTATCATGAGAGACTAAAAAGGACCTAGCAATTCCACTTCTGTATATTTTTCTGAAGAAACCAAAAACACTGAATTAAAAATACATTATGTTTTTTCCAGTATTATTTCCAATAGCCAAAACATGGAAGCAACCTAAGTGTCCATCAATAGAAGAATGGGTGAATAAGCGCTGAATATATACAATGGAATGTGACTCAGCCAGAAAAAAAGTATGAGGTCTTGCCATCTGCACAACATACATGGACCTGCAGGGTATTATGTTGAGTGAAATAAGTCAGACAGAGAAAAACAAATGCCATATTATTTCACTTATGTGTGGAATCTAAAATACAAAATAAGTCAGCAGAACAGAAATAGACCCATATACACAAAGAACATTTTTAAAAGACTTTATTTATTTATTTATTTATTTTTAGAGAGAGGGGAAGGGAGGGAGAAAGAGAGAGAGAGAAACCTCAATGTGTGGTTTCCACTCACATACCCCCTACTAAGGACCTGGCCCACAACTCAGGCACGTGCCCTGACTGGGAATCAAACCAGAGACCTTCCCATTCACAGGCTGGCACTCAATCCACTGAGCCACACCAGCCAGGGCCATACAAAAAACATTTTGATAGTTGTTAGATGGGGGATTGCAGAGATGGGTGAAAACAGTGAAGAAATGAATTATGTATTGGTACTTACAGAATAGCCATGTGGATGTAAAATATAGCAGATGGAATACAGTCAATACTGGTGTAGTAACTATATGTGCTGCCAGATGGGTGCTAGATTTTTGGGGGTAATCGCTTTGTATGTTAGATAAAAATGCCTAATCACTGGATTGTACACCTGAAACTAACATAATATTGTATATCTACTGTAATTAAAAAATAAAAATTACTTTTAAGAATGGGCAGAGGACCTGAACAGACACTTCTCCAAACAGGACATACAGATGGCCAATAGATATATGAAAAGATGCTCAACATCACTAATCATCAGAGAGATGCAAATTAAAACCACAATGAGATATCACCCCACTCCTGTCAGAGTGGCTACCATCAATAAATCAGCAAACAACAAGGGCTGATGAAGATGTGGAGAAAGCGAACCCTGGTGCACTATTGGTGAGATGCTGATTGGTACAGCCACTGTGGAAAGCAGTATAAAGTTTTCTCAAAAAATTAAAAATGGATCTGCCTTTTGACCCAGTGATTCTACTTCTGGGTATGCATCTGAAGAAACACAAAACATTCATTCAAAAGAATATATGCATCTCTATGTTCATTGTAGTCTCATTTACAATAGCCAACATAGGGAAACAGCTCAAGTGCCCACCAATAGACGAGTGGATAAAAGTGTTGTGGTGCATATATACAACGGAATATTACCCAGCCATGAAAAGAATGAAATCTTGCCATTTGCGACAGCATGGATGGACCTAGAGGATATTATGCTAAGTGAACTAGGCCAGAAGAAGACAAATACCATATGATTTTACTTATATGTGAAATCAAAGAACAAGATAAACAAACAAACAAAATTGAAACAGACTCATAGACATAGAGAACACACTAATGCTTGCCAGAGGGGACAGGAGTTGGGGAACTGATTGGAAAAGATTAAAGGATTAACAAGTACAAATTGGTAGTTACAAAGTAGTAATGAAGATGTAAAATACAATATAGGGAATAGTCAATAATATTGTAATAACTACAAGCGGGCACTGGAAATATCAGGGGGAACACTTTGTGAAGTATATCATTGTCTAACAACAGTGCTGTATATCAAAGCTAATCAAATAATTTTGAATGTAAACTGTAATTGAATAATAAAAATTAAAAAAATATTTAATTAGCCCTGGCTTGTTCTATTCCCAGTCAGGGCACATGCCTGGCTTGTGGGCCAGATCTCCAGTAGGGGGTGTACAAGTGTAACTACACATGGATGTTTCTCTTTCTCCCCCCTCCCCTCTGTCTAAAAATAAATAAATAAATCTTTTTTAAAAATTAATTAAAGTTAAAAATTAGAATTAAAACAAAACCTCTGAGAAGTCCTGCAGCAAAGTGTTCATCTTTATTCACTTACCTTTTTCTAAACTTATCTGACTATGCTACTTTTTAAAAAGGATAATAGCATTCCATGGAAGGAATTTTGTCTAGAATAGACTTTGGAAAAATGTATTGTAATCTGTTCTCAATTGTTTATTCCTTAGCTGAAGAAACATTTGATGACACATTTGAAGAAAAAGTATGCCAGTGAGGTAGAATGAGCCACTGGCTGTTTATGATATTGTCTAGTGTGATTCTTGATGAAAGAGAGTTATGTTTCTCTTTATAATATCTAAATCTGTTTATGCATTTATCTCCACTTTCCACCCATTTTCTGTATTCCTCCTTTCTTTCCCTTTTCCCCTCCTAGTGTAACTGAACCCAGGTCTGGCTGCCTGTTGCAACAATAGCCAAACTCGTAAGACAGGAGCTAGTGAAAAGGAAAGAGGTTTATTCAAGCACTGGCCGTCTGAGAAGATGGGGGACTCTCATCCCAAAGCCCATCTTAACATCTCAGTGCAAACAGAGGGTTTTTTTTTCTTGTTGTTGTAGTTTTTAAAGATTTTATTTATCTATTTTCAGAGAGAAGGGAAGGGAGGGAGAAAGAGAGGGAGAGAAACAGCAATGTATGGTTGCCTCTCACATGGCCCTCACTGGGGACCTGGCCTGCAACCCAGGCATGTGCCCTGACGCAAGCAGAGGTTTTTATAAGGAAGGAGAGGGAAATCAGAACAAAGAGATCAGGGGAAGGGGCTGTGGGCATGCAGGCAGTGTCCTTGCTGGTCCTGATATGAATTTTCATGGGCAGCGTCCTTGAATCAGCCATCTGGTTTCTCCCCAGGTGCATTCCTGTGTCTGGGCCGTTAGCGTTAGTCGGGGCTTGAGGTCAGGCTGCCCCCTGGGTCCATACACTAATGTAAACTGCTGAGCTGTGAAGTGTACTAAAGAAAACTTTTAACATGCAGGTTGTAGTTCCAAGAGAAAAATCAGGTTAGACTAGCAAGCTGTGTTTAATATTTACTAAGATTAATATGAGCAGCTTTATATAAGTTTAATGTATTTCTTTTCCATCACACTAGGAGTTTCAAGTGAAAAAATACACAGTGGGGCAAAAGTAGGTTTACAGTTGTGAGTACATGAAACACAGAGTTTACTCATATCATTATTAATTATTATATTATTTTCCATATGAACAACTCTAAACCTACTTTTGTGCCACCTTGTATAAATCTTTTTTTAGTTTTATTGAGATATAATTCACATACACCACTGTAGAAGAGGTGTACAGCATAGTCATTTGACTTATGGACTTATATTGGAAAATGATTAGTTTAGTTAGCATCCATCATCTCATATAGATACAAAAAGAAAAAAGCAAAAAAAAGGAAAGAAAAAATTATCCTTTCATCGTGATGAGAACTGTTAGGATTTACTCTTAACTACTTCCGTATACGTCATACAGCAGCGTCAACTACAACATCATGCTGCGCCATTGTATGTCCAGTACTTATTTAGCTTATAACTTGAAGCTGTACCTTTCGACCACCTTTCTAGTACTTCCCTCCCCCTCCTTACTGCCTCTGTTAACTACAATTCTGATCACTTTTTCTATGAGATTGTTTTTTATTTGTTTGTTTTCATATTCCACATATAAGCGAGATCATATGGCATTTGAATTTCTGTCAGACTTATTTCACTTCATACAAGCTCGCAAGGTCTGTTCCTGTCACACATGACATGTGTGTTCATGTTCTTATTCTTAGGGCTGAAGAATATTTCATTGTGGGTGTGTGGGGGGTTGGGAGGGTGTATCACAACATATCGATTTGTCTGTTTGATGGACACTTAGGTTGCTTCCATGTCCTGGTTATTATAAATAACGCTGCTTTGAACATAGAGGTGCAGGTATCTTTTTGAGTCAGGGTTTTCCTTTCCTTTGAATATATTCTTAGAAGTGGAATTGCTGGATCATATGGTAGTTCTAGTTCCAATTTTTGAGCATCCTCTGTACTTTTTTCACTAGAGGCTATACCAGTCTATCATACTGCCAAAAGTGTAATTGGGTTCACTTTTCTCTACATCCTCACCAACACTAGTCATCTCATCTTTTTGATGGTAGCCATTCTAACAGGTGCAAGATGATAACTCATTGTGGTTTTGATTTGCCTTTCCGTAATGACTAGTCATAGCATGTTTTCATGCACCGGTTGGACTTTTATATATCTTCTTTGGAAAAATATATATTCAGGTATTTTGCTGATTTTTAGTTGGATTGGAGTTTCTCTCATTATGGAAGTATATGAATTCTATATCCTTTTGATGTTGACCTGTTTTCAGGTGTATGGTTTACAAATATTTTCCACATTCTTTAGGGTATTTTTTCACTTTGTTAATTGTTTCTTTTGCTGTGCAGAAGATTTTTAGTTTGATGTAGTCCCACTTGTTTATTTTTTATTTCATGGCTTGTGCTTTATTTGTCATATTGCCAAGACCCATGTCAAGGCAATTTTTTTCTATGTTTTCTTCTAAAAGTGTTATGGTTTCGTGTCTTACATTTAACTCTTTAATTTGAGTTAATTTTTCTGAGTGGTGTAAAATGGGGTCAAGTTCTGTTCTTTTACACATGAATATTCAATTTCCCTCAAACCATTTATTGAACAGACTGTCTCTTCTCCATTGCATATTCTTTGACTCTCTTGCCAAGTGTTGGTTGACCGTATATGCTTGTGTTTATTTCTGTGCTCTCAGTGTTATTCCTTTGATGTATTTGTCTGTTTTTATGCCAGTACCATACTGTTTTGATTACAATAGCTTTGTGGTATAGATTGAAATCAGGAAGTGTATTGCCTTCTACTTTGTTATTCTTTTTTTTAAGTTATTTTATTTTTTATTTTTTTAACTTTATTTTATTGATTATGCTGTTATAGTTGTCCCACTTCCCCCCTTCTTGCCCCCCACCCCCTTACCCCCCTTTCCCCACCCTTTAGTTTTGTCCATAGGTCATACACATAAGTTCTTCTTCTCCTGCACTTCCTATACTATTCTTAGCCTCCCCTGTCTGTTGTCTACCTCCCATATATGCTATTTGTTCTGTGCCCCGTTCCCATCCTCTCCCCCTACCACTCCCCTGTTGATATTCCTCCATACCTTATATGACTCCCTTTAACATTTCATACAATAAAGGCTGGGTGGTGATGAACTTCTTGAACTTGACCTTATCTGCAAAGCACTTTCTCTGCCCTTCCATTCTAAATGAAATCTTTGCTGGATAGAGTATTCTTGGATGTAGGTCCTTGCCTTTCATGACTTGGAACACCTCTGTCCAGCCCCTTCTTGCCTGCAAGGTCTCCTTTG
>PVJI01032424.1:0-12093 GCA_004026765.1 Micronycteris hirsuta
TAACAATAGGTATTAGAGAGCAACAAAGGCTGTAAGAATTTATAGGGGAAAGATTTTAAAGAAGGAGTCTAAGTGGGTAAACTGAGCCTATGATTATGTTTTCCCCTTAAGAGGGTTGTCCCTTGCAAAAGTGAAAGACAAAACAGGGAGGCTGAGAAGTGGAACATAAATTGTGGAAGCCTAAGGGCAAGGAAGGACAGGAATTCATGTTCAGGGCTCACTAAAAGAATAGAATGAGAACATCCCACAAAAGGTACTTATCTTTGAATAATCTTACCCATGGCTCAATGAAGGTGATTGTCCCTAAACGGACTTCCTTCTAGAGGCAAAGTCTTTACTAAAAATGTTTATTCACCATGTCAACAGCACAATCAAAATTAATTAGGCATATAGAAAAAAAGCTAACAAAAGACAAAACAGTAAACAAAATAAAAATGCAAGGTATAAACACACTGGGATCATCAGACATAGGCTTCAAAATAAGTTGAGTAAATATGTTCAGAATTTCAATGAACAATAAGGAATTTTAACATAAAAAACTATAACAAAAAATGAATTGCAAATTCTTGAAGGTACAATTTAAGGAATGGTAGATAGGTCAGGAAAAAGTGTTCAAGCTGAAAAATGAAAATACAAATGAAAGCACAGAAAAGCTAATTAGAAACAAAAAGAAAATAGTGAAAGGCTGGTTATACATTTAATGTGAGTGTCAGAAATTGAAGAGAGAGAGAAGAAGGCAGAAGCAATACTTGTTTTTAGATTTCAGCAATTCTATTTTGATGTCTAGTTGTGTTTTTATTTATATTTATTATACTCAGGTTGGTAACATTTTTCCTTTTTTATTTTTATTGACTTTATTAGGGTGACATCAGTTAATAAAATTATATAGATTTCAGCTGCACAATTCTATCATACATAATCTGTATTGTGTTTACTATCCCGAGGCATGTCTCCTTCTAATACCATTTATCCTCCCTTTACCCTCTTCTACCTCCTCTTACACCCCTTTTCCCTCTGGTAATCACTATACTATTTTCTGTGTCTATGAGTTTTTTTTTTTTTTTATGTTTTCGCTTAATCCCTTCATCTTTTTCACCTAGACTCTCAACCCCGCTTCCTCTGGCAGCTGTCAGTCTGTTTTCTGTAGCTATGAGTCTGTTTCTATTTTGTTTGTTAGTTGATTTTGTTCATTAGATTACACATATAAGTGAAATCATGTGGCATTTGTCTTTCTCCCACTGGTTTATTTCACTTAGCATAATACTCTCTAGGTCCATCCATGCTGTTGCAAAGGTAAGGTTTTCTTTTTTATATAGCTGAGTAGTATTTCATTATGTAGATGTAACACATAATAGTTTTTTATCTACATGTAATATTTCTTATATTTGTAGCTAAAAGGCTCTAGCCTGTTTTGGAAATTTCTTGGGTATTGTTATTTTGAAAATTAAAGTAAATAGAAGGTATTTTTCAGACAAAGAAAATCTAAGAGAAAATGACACAAGCGAAAAGTGACTGCAGATGGAAACACAGTGTGCAAGAAAGAATAAGGAACAGTGTCCAGAAAAAAATATTTGGACAACTACAAATGAGTTTTGATTATATGAAATAATAATTTAATATCCTTTAATGTTTAAACCTATATGGAATTAAAATACATGAAAAAATAGAATAAAAACCCAGAGGGATAAATTGTGGTAATGTGTTTTTTTTTTTTAAGATTTTATTTATTTATTATTAGAGAGAGGGGAAGGGAGGGAGACAGAGGGAGAGAAACAGCAATGTATGGTTGCCTCTCACATGGTCCTCACTGGGGACCCGGCCCGCAACCCAGGCATGTGCCCCAACTGGGAATCGAACTGGGACCCTTTGGTTCCCAGCCTGCGCTCAATCCACTGAGCTACACCAGCCAGGGCTAAATTGTGGTAATGTTTTAAGTTTTACCTTTGTTTGTTAATTGAAAAAAAAGACCTGCTACTTTAATTCAATCCTTAAGTAAAAGATGACTGTGATCATATTTAATCTAACTACTCAAAAATAGTAGAATGATGTATAAAAATCTGATAACAAAGCACAAATAAAAACAACAGTAAAATCTGATTTATCAAAAAAATGTAAAGAAAGAGATAATGGTACTTAAAATAGGACAAATGAAAAATGAAGGAAGTGAAGTTAGACTTCAAACAAATCATTAAATGAAATATTAATAAAATAAATATGCTAACTAAAAAAGATTTCAAGTTGATATTTTATAAAATAATTGCTGTCATCTAAAATATGTGGAGGGATTTCTTGCCAAGATGGAGACATAGGTGGACACACTGTGCCTCCTCGCACAACCAAAAGAGGAATAACGACAATTTAAAAAGCAAAATAAACAGACAGAGAATCGAACTGAATGGAAGCCCAATAGCCAAGGAGTTAGAGAGGATACGTTCATCCAGGTGGGTAAGTGGGGCACAGCTGGGCATAGAGCGCGTGCAGTGAGACGGCAGTTTGACTGGAGAGAATCACGGTGCGCGCCTGACCAAAAAGCGCCGGTGCACCTGGAGAAGCCAGTGGGAAACAGCAGGCCGAGACTGGTGGACTGGGCGGTCCCTCACTTGTGGGTGCAGATAAATTGGGAGAAGGAGCTGGGGAGCAGAGCAGAAAACACCTGTGGGGATTGAGGAGGCAGCGGGAGCAACTTCCAGCCACACAGGAGAGCGCATTGGGGGAAAGTGGCTGGGATCAGGGAAGAGTGGAGCAAGTGCCATTGCTCCCTCCCAGACTATGCCCTCTCAGACTGTGTCAAAACACAGCATCGGCAGAGGTTGTCCTGTCCTGGTGAACACCTAAGGCTCAGACCCTTAAAGTAACAGGCTCACTGATAAAAAAAAAAAAATGGCCCAAATGAAAGAACAGAACAAAGCTCCAGAAAAATTACAACTAAGGGACAAAGAGATAGCCAACCTATCAGATGCACAGTTCAAAACACTGGTAATCAGGATGCTCACAAAATTGGAAGAAAGTTGGTTGCAAATAGATGAACAAATGAAGGATATGCTAAAGAAAATGAGGGGAAGTGTGCAGGGAACCAATAGGGAAGAGAAGGAAACTGGGACTCAAATCAACGGTGTAGACCAGAAGGAAGAAACAAGAATTCAAAAAAATAAGGAGAGACTTAGGAACCTCTGTGACATCTGTAAACATCCCAACATCTGGGTCATAGGGATGCCAGAAGGAGAAGAGGAAGACCAGGAGATGGAACATTTATTTGAACAAATAATGAGAGAGAACTTCCCCAATCTGGCAAAGGAAATAGACTTCCAGGAAGTCCAGGAAGCTCAGAGAGTCCCAAAGAATTTGGACCCAAAGAAGAACACACCAAGGCACAGCATAATTATATTACCCAAGATTAAAAATAAGGAGAGAATCTTAGAAGCAGCAAGAGAAAAGGAGACAGTTACCTACAAAGGAATTCCCATAAGACTGTCAGCTGATTTCTCAAAAGAGACCTTTCAGGCAAGAAGGGGCTGGAAAGAAGTATACCAAGTCATGAAAGGCAAGGACCTACATCCAAGAATACTTTATCCAACAAAACTTTCATTTAGAATAGAAGAACAGATAAAGTGCTTCTCAGATAAGGTCAAGTTCAAGGAGTTTATCATCACCCAGCCTTTATTATATGAAATGTTAAAGGGATTTATATAAGGCATGGAGGGATATCAACAGGGGAGTGGGAGGGGGAGAGAGGAGGAAAAAGTGCAGAGAATAAGTAGCATAAATGGTAGGTAGAAAACAGACAGGGGGAGGTTAAGAATAGTGTAGGAAATGTAGAAGCCAAAGAACTTATATGTATGGCCCATGGACAGAAACCAAAGGGCAGGGAATGGGGGGTGTGGGGCAGAGGGGAATAAAGGGGGGGGGAATGGGACAACTGTAATAGCATAATCAATAAAATATATTAAAAAAAAAATATGTGGAAGGTTTGAGAGTATATACATGGAAAAAGAGATCAAAATCAATCTGATGTAGCAACATTAACAATAGACCTTGAGACAAATATTATTATAAATGGTAATGTCAGATATGTTGTAATGATAAAGGTGGCAATGTATGAGAAAAAGATACCAATTCTAAATTTGTAAGTACTTAATAACATAGCTTCAAAATAAAATTATTTTATGAACTGAAAGGAGAAATACATAAGACCATAAAATATCAAGTGATATGTACCAATCTCAATAACTTATAGGAAAAGCATCCCCCCAAAAATCAAGAAAATTTGAACATTTCAACAACACAATGAAAATTTAACCACCCTGACATATATAGAGCCCCGCCCTTTCCAGTACAAAGTACACTTTCCCAAGTGAATGGGGAATAGTTACCAAAACTGATTGTCTATTGGACTACAGAGTAAGCTTAAAAAAAAACTCAGAGTCAAGTCATACGTAGCATAATCTTCGGATCACTGAAGAATTAAGCTAGAAATTGGTGATAAGAGAATAACAAAAATGCCCTTAGACATTTTACAATTAAGAAACAGAACTCTTTAAAAAGGAGACAAAACAAATATCACTATATAAATAAAACTGAAAGACAAGGAAAAGATGATATTAAAACTTATTCAACTATATATCTACAGAGAGAAATTTAAAAACTTCAGTTCATATATTTTTTTATTTTTTTATTGTTCTATTACAGTTGTCCCAATTTTTTCCCCTTTATCCTCTTCCTCCATCCTACTCTCCACTCCCACAGTCAATTCCCACACTGTTGTCCGTGTCTATGGGTCATTTATACATAATCCTTGACTAGTGCCTTCCCCTTATTAATTCCTCCATTATCCCCCTTCCCTTCTGGTTACTGTCTATCTGTTCCATGTTTCCATGCCTGTGGTTTTATTTCATTCTTTAGTTTATTTTGTTGATTAGATTCCTTTTATAGGTGAGATCATATGGTATTTGTCTTTTACCAACTGCCTTATTTCACGTAGCATAATATTCTCCAGTTCCATCCATGTTTTTGCAAAAGGTAGCAGTTCTTTCTTTCTGCTTTGTAGTATTCCATTGGGTTAATGTACCACAATTTTTTTGGCCCACTCATTTACTGATGCAAAAAAAAAAAGATTAAATGCAAAGAAAGTTGAAAAAGATGAAAATAAAAGCATACATTAATAAGATATTAAGATTTCAATAGTTGTTTCAAAATTTGGTTTATTAGTCTTCTCAGGGTGCCATAACAAAATGCCACAGACTGCTTAAACAACAGACATTTATTTTCTAATAAGTCTGAAGGCTAAAAGTCCAAAGTCAAGATAACAGTAGCATTTTTTTCTGGTAAGACCTCTGTGACTTGTAGACATTTACCTTGTTACTGGTGTCCTCACATGGCCTTTCTTCTGTGGATATTCAGAGAGATCATTACTGGCATCTCTTCCTCTTTTAATAAGAGAATCTATCTTACGGGATTAGGGTCTAATGACTTCCAGTCCCTATTTCCTATATGGGAGGGGTAGTCATATTGGTGGGTAGAACTTCCACATAAGGGGGGAAGAAAAACACTGTTAACAGTTGGTTTTTTGATGAAACTAATAAAACTGATGTACATAGCAAGTCTGACCAGGTGAAATAGAGAGAAGGGACAGAGATGCAATCCAGGAATGATAAAGGAACACAACTGCCAATATGGAACATTTTTAAAAAGAGGATATTTTGAAACATTTTAATCCAAAACACTCAAAAATTTTTATATAATTAACAAAACGTTCAGAAAAATAAAATTGATCAAAACTGACCCAGAGGTATATGTCTGTTAAATTTTATAACCATTCAAAAAATAAAAATAATATAATTTAAAACTTCCCCACAGGAAAGAGTTGTCCAGCTGTAGCTATTGAATAAATCAGCGAATCCTCTATGCCAAAAACAAATATTCAACTGGATAACATTGCTAAGAGCATCTATTTCAGTTCTAGAAATCAACTTAAGATACACAAGAGGCCGAAGAACTGTTTTCTTGAAGAAGTATATTCTTGAAGAACTGTTTCAGCTTTGGATGGGAATAGTGGAAATCTATAGCCTTCTTCTCTTTGTGGCCTCTCCCATCCATACACACAGCGTGGTCCGTGAGACGAGTGCAGCCGAAGTGGATGATGCAGTACAATAACCAGCTGCTTTGCTGCCAGAGAAGGCCCAAGTAACTCAGAGGGAAGAAGCGAAAACTCATAGATTTGTCAGCTGAAAGTGGTGACCTGTATAGGAATTGGTTGGTGTCCTATCTGGATCAAGCCTCGGACTAGCCAGAAATTAACAAGACTGAATATCAGAGACAATGTAGAAAGCTAGACAAGTGCAGCATTCATCTGTAGTTGACTGAAAAACTACATGTTTTTCATGTGTAAGGTAGACCCAAGAGAGCCCAGCAGGAAGTAAAATAAAATGAGGACGTGTCAATCTGCACACCAAACACAGATCCATCAAGAGAATGTGAAAGCCTCACAGGCTCCAAATGCATGTAAGCACCATCTCTGTCCAAATCACTGGCTGATCACTAAGCTCTGCAGGCAAAGAAGCAACACCAAAGGTTCTGTTTTCCCCATTAATTAATTAGAAAAATTTGATTCTCAAATTATTTTGGAGATACCAAAAGCTAGATTTTCTGTTTTCTGATTTCCACTAGGCCTTTTCCTTTTTTCGCTGTTGCCTCTTTGTTTTGTTTTGTTTTGAATTTACTGCACATCTTTTACCACTGTAGGATACTTTTAACTTAAATAAAAAATTTGGTCCATCAACCATAGGTGCAGAAAATAAACAACCAGAGCCCCTAGAGAAAAGATTGAATGTACAATTTAAACAGGCCTTTCCTTTCTGTATTTCAGGATTCTTTTTTATGACACAGAAAGCTTGGCTCCCCAGGCTAAGATAAATGCTCCCATTTTAATGCAAAACTTTCAGTAATTCAGGTTTATTAGCCTAATCTTGTAGTGCCACTACAGATGGTCTAAATGCTGGTGAGTCTGGCGGGGAAGGTGAGGGAAGGAGGACTCACGCAGAGTGGTTAACCAAGCTGTATGTTTCATTCTCAGTCCTAATTATCTCCAGCAGGCAACGCTTTCGAGTTAGAAGAAGAAAATCTCAAGGCCAAAGGCAGTAAGACTACATTCTAAAATACTTGAGACAGAAAGTATGGTTAAGAATTTGTACACTTGACTGTTTTGCTTGTTGAACATTATTATAGTTTCTAGAAGTAGGAAGTTACGATTTTCTCTAAAAAAGGGAAGAGGTGGATTGATTTCACAGTGTGTTTCTGATGCCTTGTTGTCTAGATAAATATTTCATTTGGTATTGTAGGGTTTGGGGAGAAAATGCTTAGCATAATTTAGAATTCAGGAAGTTTAGTTCTTTTATTTTCACATACTAATGATAGTCATATATTCATTTACAAAATATCTATTGAGTACCTGTTTTGGGTAGGGAACTATGCTGCCTGCAGGGTTGCAGCAAGAACAAGGCACATCCAATTCCTGCCTTCAGAAGCTTTCTGTCTCTTTGAGATACAGAGAGCTTACTTGTAGAGTAGTAGGTTCTAGATTTTAGCCCACTGAAGCTTCTTAACTTCAACAAGGGAGTTTCAATGGGATAAGGGATTAGAAGTCAGGGGACAGTGGGACAAGTATTGAAAGGTGGTGCAACACTAGAGCCCAGAAGTGTATACACACAGCTCTTTTGAAAAGCTTGACTACAAAGAGAAAAAAAAATGAGGCAACACGTGAAATTTCCTTTAGATAGAATTAAGGAGAATGTTAAATTCTGGTTGCCTTTAATGAAAGTGGAATTTGCAATGGGGGGGGGGGGTGGAAGGTGTAGCATGGAGGTAAAAGTCCACAAAGTGAGATCTTCAGAAGCATTCTAAGGAGGTTTAGAAATAGATGGGGTACATGTTCGGGAGGATTGATCCTAGAGTAAAGGGGAAGCTTCTCTTTCAATGTAACCAGATAAAAAGGTAAAAAGATGGCTGCATATGCCCATTATTTATATGTTTAATGACAAGAAGTGTATTACTAACTTAATGACTCCTATTGTCCTTGTGATGGATGATATGAGTGTGTCTTTTAATGATGAAAGATGAGAAAATGGTGTTGATTTGGTTGAAGGCTTGGAGGAAGTGTGAAAGTTTTCAAAGAGCTGTACTGCAATGACAAATGACAAGAAAAAAAAGGGAAGGTGTACTGGACGAGGCTGAAGGATGAGATGATAATCGAGTCTCTAAGGTTATACTAAAACTAATCTATGAAGCTGTGTGATTTTCTTTAGGCAGTTTCAAATTGATATTTCATAAAGGCAAATAGTCAGATTAGTTCATGTTTGGGACTTTTTCTGTTTGAGTAGAAAATAAAGAAAATGAAACAAATATGTTGAAGTGACTTATAAAAGAAGAGTTTAAATGATGAATTACAGAATCTAAGCCACAGAAAGAGAAAAGTGAGGTCAGGATGGTGCAGAAGGTTGAAAAGGAGAGTTCAGGGACTGGATATTTAGAGTTATCAAGCAGAAAGTACAGGGGGCATAAAAACGAGAACATTGTGGTCAAAAAGTTAGTTGCCTGAATGTAATATTTGAGATCGAATGTCTTCAGTGTAGTCATGTGGTCAGAAAAAAATGAAAACAGAAGTCATTGTCAATGATAGGTCAAAGAATTATAAGGCCTGAGAGTTGGAAGGGACACTTGCTAAATTGAACCAAGGGGATGGTGCTATGTGCTGTAGAGGAGAGGGTTGTAAGTAGGAGCCATTTTCCTTAGACCAATAGAGTAAGTGAGCAAGGCGTCAACAGAGTACAATGACAGGGGCGGCAGAATTGCACCGGCCTGGAATTAGCAGCGGTTATAACAGGCTGGGAGTGTAGTAATATTCTGCACTTCGTTAGCAAGGGGTGCACAGAGCTCGGAGAACAAGTTGTTTCCACTTCACCTGCTGCCTTATCTGTAACAAAGATACAGAAGCTCTGATCTCCAATGAGAACATTCAGTGGAAAATATAAGGCAATATGAAAAACCAGATATTTGATGAAACTTCTGCTACACAATTCTGAGACAAAATGTAATAGACATCTTTTTAAAAGCACTTAATTCACTGGAAAGTAAAAGAAATCCCCAAGAGCCATAGTAAAGGGGAACTAGGAGAGCAGGGTTGCAAATAGGTATTAAATCTAGGGCAATAGTGGCCAAGACATTTCCAGTCCTAGTGAAAACTCAGCATTGCGTTTTGAATGCCTCACAGAAGACGAGATCTTGGACCTGTAAAATGTAGAGGTTTGCAGCCATAGTGCTGAAATAAAGTTGGGCCTGGTAAAATTCTATAACCTCAATTCAATAATAGAGTAGGAAAAATTCACTTATTGCCAGAGGAAGATGAGGAGGAAAACTATTTTAGCAACAACTGTTGGAGGGACAAAACAAGGGGAGCTTCCCTGAGACATTATAATCATCAGCCTGGCCTTATATGGGTTTGCGCTTGACAGTTACTAAAGATGGACATTGCTACAGTCAAAAGCATAAGAGAAATTCAGGATTTTTATTTGACTCAATTTTAGCCAAAATTTCTCACTTTCCTGTTGGATTTTCTCTTTCTTACTGGATATAACTTACAAAAATGCAGCTTTCCCTCTCTCTCTCTCTCTCTCTCTCTCTCTCTCTCTCTCTCTCTCTCTCTCTGCTAATTTCTTTAAAAGGAAGCTCAGGGAATCAGCTGCTTTCCATCTGAGGTGGACAGCAAGTTCAGGGGCTCTCCCGTGTCCCTCTCTATAACCACCTCCCACCCCATCTACATTCCTGCTATGGTACGGAGAGTGCTCTGGTGCTGTGCGAGGTTCCCAGACCCCGTCTTGACACAAGGCACAGGGGTCCTCTGCTCTCAGATCCCTAACTGCTGTGGGGGTGGGGCTGGTACGTCATTATTTTCCACTGGGAACTTGGGCAGGAGGGGGCCCTTGGCAGTTTCTCTTACACCACTCTTCTGTTCGCTCGCTCTATAATTGTTTGTATATCCTTTCTATGTAGAGAGAAAGACCTTGAACTTTGATACACAGTAAAGACAAGCTTTTAAAATTCAAATGTCTTTCCCCTAAAAACTGTTGCATCTGCCACAGGTTTCAAATGTCTATTTTAAAAAAAAAAGTCCAAGTGTTACTTCTTTTTCTTGTATTTATGCAATAAAACCACTACCTTAAGGGCAACATAAATGAAAAAAACATAGCTGGGGTTGGGGGCAGGTCACATGCAAGGTAGTCAAAGACATAAAAAATAATAAACCGTGTCTGCTAATGTTCCCCCCAAACCCTTTTGTGCCATGAACATAAATATTTGTGAAGATACATAGTCTTATGCCTCCTTTACAGTATATGGCAAAGCTTCTTACTTGCCGAGATAAATGAGATATGGATGCATATAAATTTATCATAGAGGACGTGAGAGAGTAAGGCTGAGTGAGAGAAGGGTCAACTGCTAAGCTCAAATACAACCGCTTATCTAGGTTTTAGCCACACACATATCAGAATATCTTGATACATTTTTAAGCAAATAGTATATATCAGGGTGCTGTAAATAATGATAAAGAGGAATGAGAAACCCTATAATGTTGCAATCCAGTAAACATGGTTTTTTTTAAGAATATCCAAAAAATATTATTCAGTGGTTTCCTCCTTTGTAGTAAACATGTATACTGTTCTCAAAAGTGTTTTCTACCAAATGCCATAAACTAATATTGGAATGGATGTCAATACCTAATAATCTGCTTGGAAAATTTCTAAGAAAAATAATTCTTGGCTAAAATTCAAAAATAAGACAGCTCTTTATGGGGTCTTCATTCTGAGCAATTGCTTCCTTCCTTGAGAGTCATCCCCATCTGCCAGGAGCTGCTCATTTTGGGACCCGCACTTAAGAGCTGCAGTTATCACTAAAGGCAGGTGGCACAGTAGATGGTACATGAGGTCTGGATAAAACCACGCTGGCAGACTGACCAGCAGAGAAAACGGTTTGGGAGTGCGATAGGCTGAAAGTCATGGCCCTAGCCTCGATTCCACAGGAAATGTTGTCAGTAGAGTTGAAGAGGGCTGGGGAAGAAGGGAGGTCGCCTGACTAAAAGACTTTTATGGGTGAAGACTGGATCAAATTCTAACACATCAACCTTTTTAGGACATGTACACATTTCAGTGTCTAAGGTCTAAGCCTGAGATTCAAGCTGAGCAGAACAGAAATGGAGTCTGAAAGTAAAAATACAAGGCTGTATTGAGGGTTTCAGCAGGCACAAGAAATTATATAGGAAGAAGGATTCAGACAGACGGACAAACACATTTTTCATGTCACTGACCTTATTCATTACACTTTCTTCACATTGACCTGATTTTGTTGGAATATACCAATCCTATTCTCATTTTAGAATTTTGCTCTGCTTATTCCTCACTTCCCCTAACTAGAACTTAGGCTATTTTTTTTGTATAGCTAGGCTCTTCCTCAGTCTTCAGGTCTCAGCTTCTTCTTTTTTTTATTGTTGTTCAATTATATTTGTCTCAATTTTTCCCCAGTTGCTCTCCCCTTCCCCACCCACTCCCAATCCCCTGCCTCAGTCAGTCCCCACCCTGGGTCCTTTACCATGGGTCCATTACCATGGGTCATTTATACATGTTCCTTGACTAGACCCTTCCCCTGCTTTTCCCCATCATCCCCCTCCCCCTGCCCTCTGGTCACTGTCAGTTTGTTCCCTATTTCCCTGCATCTGGTTCTATTTTTATAATTTGTTTGTTTTGTTCATTAGATTCCACTTATAGGTGAGATCATATGGTATTTGTCTTTCACTGCCTGGTTTATTTCACTTAGCATAAAATCCTTCAGTTTCATCCATGCTGTTGAGAAGGGTAGGAGTTTCTTCTTTCCTTCTTCTGAGTAGTATTCCATTGTGTAAATGTACCACAGTTTTTTGATCGGCTTATTTACTAATAGGCACTTAGGCTGTTTCCTGCTCTTGGCTATTGTAAATAATGCTGCTATGAACATTGGGGTGCATAGGTTCTTTTTATTATTTTTTAGAATGAAGTATTTTCATTTCTAGCATAT